>CM062831.1:21354447-21448708 GCA_031772345.1 Himalopsyche anomala | reverse complement strand
ACTAGCTGGCCCGACGAACTTCGTACCGCCTCAGAATCAATAAATGTTGTGTTAATTTATTGGATGAGTTAAATTCAGTTTGAATGAATACTCAAAATGAATTAAGTTCAATAAATGTGCAAAATTAAAAATGAAAAGTATTTTAATTACATTGAAATGATGTTATTCACGTGGCACAGTCGATAGATTTAAAGGAATGCAGTGGACCAACGACTTGATTTTGAATTGTGAAGTTGAAATGATCCACATCTTTGTTATTTGCTGCAAGAATTGCTCGTTCACTCAACCAATTATGATGTTTGTGATTAGCAATGATATTCAGGAACACTTTGTTGATTGTCCTTCGATGAGACGAAATTTCAAAAATTCGGCAAAAACGAAATCAATCCATTCGATTCGTCGACAGGAACACGGCCGTTACAGATAGTCAGCAAATGCTTGGAGAAATCTGCGGCAGATGGTCGTTTAGAAATACAACTCGCATGTTTGTCGTTAGCTGAAGTTTCTTAACATAGCGCCACAGAGTCGATGTTTTAAGTCAAGCGTTTATTTCATCGGCAGCGGTCGATCTTGGAATAACTGGTAGTGTTTGGCGAAAATCGCCAGATAGTAGAATCATTGCGCCTCCAAAACATTTTGAGTCATTGCGCTGATCTTTCATAGTTCGGTTGAGTGCTTCCAATGCGGAGGAAAAATAAGCCACCATTTCCCTCATCAATTGCCTTCATTAAAGTATCATACACTTTTTGTTGGGGGTTCAACAGTGGTACATTCGTTCGAAGTGATTGGTTCAATGCATCTCGATCATATTCACGTTTACGTTCCGATTCTCGATTGAAAGCGTCGTTCATTCCTCGATCTGGCGACGCATCATGCAGCGCATGAGGCAACACATATCTTCGATCAAAAGCAACGCCTGGTTATGTATCTCCTCATTCACCTCGAGATCGGGATTCCCTGAACTGACGCGAATTCGGTGTAAAGTGTCTTCGGACATGTCATCCTTGTACTTTTTCCACAATTCACGTGGATTCGATGGGAAGCATGTCAAAAAAATGATAGCAAATAATGTGCGTATCTGACTTGGAGACGCAGAAACAATTGCTTCAGCGATTATCATGTCCCAATGAGTTTAGTTTTCAAGCAAATTGAGCTATTGACATGCGGCACGAAATGTTAGGCATACGACGCCATTGACAGTTCGAAATGATTCGAAATGTCGACCCGAAGGGAATTATTGGTTGTTTTTCAGATTTTTCATGTTCACAGAACTGAAAGACTCTTACATAATGACAGGGATCTTTTCAAAATTATTCAAATAATACTTTTTTATAATTTTACGAAAGTTCATTCTAAATTTTCATATTTTTTATATTACGAAATGACATAAATTCTCATTATAACAAAGAACGCAACATTTTCCAAATCTTCAATATTATATTTATGAGATTATCTTTCATTAGAAAAAAATATATATTTTTGTTTAATGTTCCACACATACAAACAGTTATACAGTCAATCCTGTTTTTATGCGGTAGATGTGTTCCACGAAATATCGCAAAAAAAAATCGCATAAAAAAAACTTGACTTCCATAGAAATAGTAGGGTGCGTTACTTAAATTTTAAAATCCGCATAACTTTGAAACAGCGAGTTAAAATATACACTAAATCGCAAAGTATAAGAAAATTAGGGGAAAACCACGGCGTAAAAATATTAAAAAATAGTCACTGTATGACAATTCTATGTGTGTTTTAAAGCATGTGGTTCTAAATCACTCTTTTTCAGAAGAAATAGTATGCGCATCAATTTCATAAAACTATGGTTGTTTTCTAACAATAAAATTAGTGATCAGAGTTTGTTCAGATTTTCTTTTTCGATAATTAATTGTTTATGCAGTTTGTTATACCCATATATATATATATTTTAAAGTTATCGTTGAAACTTGAATGCGCGATCAGAATTTGAATCATTTAGAAAGAAATGATCTTCTAATTTACTGAAAAGTTTGATACCTTCTTCAATTATTTTCGCAGTGAAGAAACTGGAATTTCTTTCAGTTCGTCATTGTTTTCTGGTTTTTTGTCAATAATTAAATTTAAATTATGAACATCTTCGTCACTTATAGCTTTATCTGTAAGTAATTCGTCGATATAATTTTCGCTAAAGGTATCAAACCTTTCTTCGCCAAGTTCAGGTGCTAAAGTAATCATTTCAGCTGATATTACCGATGCTTCAATGGTTTCATCGACTGTAACACACCTAATTAGGTGGACTTAATTCAGCGATGGCAGATGCAACATGATTTAAACAGTCCGAAATCGTATTTTTTTTTCAAATGTCGGTTGTGTTTATAATTCTCTCTATTCTATCAAAAATACAACAATATATGCTCTCGATGTAATATTTAACATTTTTATATATCGTAAAATATGGTACATTTAAAAAAATGCATTTCTAAAAAATCGCATTACTTCGAAATCGCATAAAAAAACCGCATAAAAACAGGATTGACTGTATATAGGGATCAAAAATAAAATAATGATTTGATAGTATTCTATAACAATATAATATACATGAAAAGTATACTGATTTTTTTTTACATACCTTCTGATTTTATGTACTTTCATTCGTCTTTTCACATTTCAGTATATATTTTAGTGACGGTGATGAACATGAGACATAAATTCCTAAAAGTTTTTTTTTAAATGGATATTGAAGATTTAGTTTCGATTTAGTTTTAAGTTGGCATTCCTAACTTGATTAACAAAATGCCTCACATGAGGTAACACATGTCTTCGATCTAAATCAAAGCCTGGTTATTTATCTTTTCATTCACCTCGAGATCGGGATTCCTTGAACTGACACGAATTCGATGTAAAATGTCATCCTTGAACTTGTTCCAGAGCTCACATGGATTCGATGTGAAGCATGTCAAAATAATGATAGAAAATAATGTGCGTATCTGACATGGAGATTCAGAAACAATTTCTTCAGTGATTGGCATGTCCCAATAAGTATAATTTTCAAGCAAATTGAGCTCTTGACATGCAAGTAGAAACATTCGTCATTTTTCGGATGAACTGTGTAAATGCGACCAAGAGCATCAATAGTCATTCGGGTGATCAGGAACCGCAACGCTTTGCTTTTGACGTTAAAATTTCTTCGATATAGCGTTTCAAGTGTAATAACGTGTCATCTCAGAGTAAAACAACGTTCGTGCAAAATATTGTTGTCAAAAATTTATATACCTAATTATAAACATAACCTTATTTCAATATTGTCCGATTTTCTTTCGTTTTAATTTCATATCATCGATTTCTTTTATTCTAATCCATATTCTAAATTTAAAATTTTTTATAAGTCAGTAGTACGCAAAAAAAGCAAAAACAAACAAATATAGAAAACAGTGCGATCTGGTGGATTTTTCTGAAACCAGCTTACGACATTTTATCGTTTGATGAAGCTATTCGTCATTTGAAAATTTTATTCTGTATGAAGATATTTATTTTCTTTATAATTTCTTTTCCGTGATATTTTTCCGATGTTTTAATGCTTATTCTGCTATTCTAGGTAAATAAGAATTTTATAAATCAAATATCATTGAAATCCTTGCAGTAATTCTCGAGATATACGTGGTGTAAATAACCCCACTTTGTTTTATATATATAGATTCATAAGTTAATGCGTTCGTGGTCTTTGTTAATTTTTAACTATTTTTTTAATTTGACATAATATTTGTAAGCCTGTTTCTATGAACCGATTTATTCTCCTTCATTGAAGAAAAAGCTTACTTAAATTTGTTTAATATTATACATGTTTTACGTGAAAAAAGTATTTTTGAGAAAGAGATTTAAGGGCCGCCACAAAATTCAAAAAGGGCCGCATGCGGCCCGCGGGCCGCGTTTGTGCATCACTGACTTAGACCATTTTGTTAGACAAACTAATCCATACTATGCCATTCAATGCAACAAGCAATTGAGATTATCACGATATATTTTTTCAACAAAATCTGCTTGTTATTCAATCGCTGAAACTTCCTTTTTCAAAGAGATTATGGAAATATATATGGGAATTTTAAATGACTAGTGATGAGGGAACCGCTCTCACTATGTCTCATTTTAAGGATCGGAAAGGAATTCTAGACATCACAAATATCCAGAAATCGATTGAAAAATCAGTCAATTTGTGAGATATGAACCTGTGAGCTCCCCAACCAAAGCCAACAACGTTGACCACTTGACCACGAACATGGCAAGATTCTTATTTTCAGTATATTTCACCGTAAGCTCACACTACCGTAAGTATATTTACAACTATACATTTTTCAATATGGTCCAAAGTTGTTGTCACACCCCTGGGAATCATATACAATTTTAACAGTAAAAAAACAAATATCAATTCTATCAATATGATTAAAAAAAAAATGTATAATCGTAGTCTTAGCCCTAGATGTTATCTTCTCGGTTCGGTGTTGCCAAAGTATGCCAAATGCTGCGCTGGTGAATTTCACGACTCGAGAAATGATAAATGGGTTCTAAATCATGCGCCGCCTCTCATTGACATTGTCTGGCTGTCCCCAATGCTGTCTCTAATATTTAACGGCGATCTCCAACACGGGGCTCCATTGTTTCGAAAATTAAAACAAAATTAAGCAACAAAAAAACACTCCATAGGCTATACAGAAATCTTGCCACTTTTTTATTTTTTACAGTCGCCACCACTGGATTTTTGAAAATATTCAACCTCGAACTTTAGAATGTTTATATTTGTTTATTGTGGCCCCTTCTAATATGGAGTATTATTATTCACCAGCCTTATTTTTTCTGCGCAATAACGAATCTAAACGACCTACTATATGTGGTGAGCGAGAGATACTTCTTAACCTTTATGTAAACACGAGATTCATTGCGAATCTCGTGCTTTCTTACTTACACAGCTTTGTCAATTACAAGCACAGTAAGAAAACAAATGACTCACGGATAATCAAATTTGATTTGAATTGCATATCAATTGTTTCGCAATGCAGTGCTACGAATCGGAGATGGGAATACGAAACCATTATATTACAAAAGTTTAATGCCTTTATAGCTATTAACACTACTTAAAAAATATTATAAAATTAAAACGTTCCTATTATGACACTTTTTTTAATTTCTTAATTCGATAAAGTCATGCAATTTCAAAACTTGAATACTTTACAATTTGGCTTTTCCAATTTGCATATTTGGCTAATTTCAATGAAGAAACACTGTTATCCATTCGTGGTTTAATATGATTTAAGTTTAAAAATTATAGTACAGTAAAACCCCCATTTACACTTTAGTCGGGACCGTGTAATTGGGGGTAGTGTAATTGGGGGTGTGAATCTCATACAAAATTAAGGATTTGATTTTTTTCTGCGGAAAATGCAAAACTAAGATTTCCCTTAGTTTTGCAAAAAAAAAACATGGATGAAATATTTAGTTTTTGTAGTAGTAAATATCCCGCACACATACAAACGCCCAACTATGCGTGTATAGCCTGGCACGTGTTGAATACACAGACGCTAGCCAACAGTTGACTGTATGCACGGCACAGACGACCGTCTCTTAGTAACGACAATGGAATGCGACCGTGCAATTGGGGGATTTGTGGCGAATATTTCAAGCCAGCGCGTAATTCGGGGTAGTGTAATTGGGGGTTCTTACTGACAAACAGTAACTCTCATAAAAACCAATCCTTAAATATATATTCTTCATCTAGAATAAAATCCTATCTTTTAAATATATAAGGAATCTGTCAACACGCAAAACTTATTCAAATGCCTTATTTGGAAACAAGGGGAAAAATTGCTTCGTTTTGATTTTTAATCCACCTGCAAGTTAAGCTCGGAGGTATCGCAATAATTATTACGTCTAGAACGTAATTATTTCATCAATCCATTAAAACAATGCTCATTGTTACATTAGATAGATGGACTGATAATTGCAGGATGCACTTATTTACGGTTGCCAAGTCTAAGCGTGATGGCTTGCGTATCATGAACTACAATACTACGTATTGCTCGACCGCTATAAATAGTCCAGTGTAAAATAATCAATATTTCTTATCATTATATATGGATGACATAAATTAAACGTTCGACTACTAAAATGTACTCGCATATAATAGGATACTTGCAAAAAAGTACTTAGGTACCTTAGTTGAATACGGTATGGGCTATTTTTATATTTTATGATCATTCATCTACTTTTTCTTGTTATATTAAATAAAAACAATTATTGTCTTTAAATTTAGTCAAATTGTTTATAAGGTGGGACACTGTTTCACAAAAACTATAATCAAGTAATTTTCACAAAAAGATTTAGTCGAAATTTGTTTATACAAATTTCGACTAAATCTTTTTTTTTTAATTTCGTTGATTTTTCATTATTTCTCTCTCGGTTAATATTTTACAAGTGGTACCAATGAAGTATTTTTATTAATAACTAGGTTTAATTAATTCGATGGCTTAGTTCTATAGTGCTAAGCCTATAAAGTGATTGTTTTGGGATATGGCTGACCAAAGCTTTGGAAAAAAAAATTGTCTCATCTTTTTAGTCAATCATTTAATTATTTATCTTTATTAAGCTTTCATCTTCTCCACCAATTTTCTTTAATCTTTCAATCGACTGACTATTTTCATTGGCTCTCTTTTGACAATCATCTAAGCCTTTTCTAAACGCTAAGATTAAAGATAGACGTACAGTTAGTTATCCTAAGCAATTTATTTGTGGTTAATCAAAGATTTTTAAGTTGCTAGTATTTCATACAATTTATTTTTCTCTTATTAATATTTAATAACTTATTATAGTGAGTATGTTTTTAATTATTTAATATTTTATTTATATCTGCAAGATCTAGCGCAAGTTATGGTTGCAATACTCTAAACTCTGGTTTATGACATTTTTAATGAAATGTATCACATGCCCACATGCGTATTATTGAATTAAAATAATTGTTCAAGTTTTTGTACGCTTTATAAATAATTATTATGTCAACTTTCTGTAAAATTTTATTTTGGAATTATTTATCATTTAAACAATTTACATATACCATGACATTTTAATCAAACCTATTTTGATTAATGTAAAATATTTTCTTATCGAGTTTTATATATTTATATTAGTTCATTGTCAACATTGTTGGCTTCCCTCCTAATCCATGGAGAGTTTTAATTTATCAGCAAGTGTCGCTTATAGCGGTGCGCTTGTATATATTTATAAATATTTTTAATTAACAAATAAACTTTCGGATATGCCATTGATTATAATATATTATATTTCCGGGTCAATATAACCCGTTCCCGACTGTTTAAAACACATTAAATGTAGCATTTTTAGCTGAATAGTTAACACTTAAAATAGATATGGCCATTTTTGGAACAACTATTAAGACTTTGCATAATATTTTTATTTAGAATTAAGAATTTTATCTTTAACGGCTATTTCATGGTCACGTAATAAGTAATTCAAAAGATAAAAATAAAAATATTAAAAGAAATGCACATTTGCTAGCAGAAAGAGAGAATGTGTGTATGTGAATGTGCTGTGTTACAAATAAATCAGAACATTTATCATGTCTTACAACGGTAACTATTTTTTATTTAAATAAAATATATCCATGCAGTTAACAGAACTTCTAATAAGTCACATTTGCATAATCACTAATTACATACGGAAAAGGTATTATTTAACAAATCCGAAAGGTAAATATGCATTTACATGTAATTGTATGCTTTTTAAGTACACAGTTATTAGACATTCATTAGATATGTATTACGAACAGTTGACGAATGGCTCGTTTGTCAATAAACAAGTATATAGTAATTATTATTTTTATGTAATATTGTACGTTCATGCTTGCATTGCATTAACAAATAATAATTACTTGCGTGCATTTAATGCATTCTAATTATTTAAGTTAGTATCTGGATAATTGCTGCATGAATCATGATTTTTCAACGGGGTACAATTGTTGTACTAGATCAGCGATGTCCAACACGCGGCCCTATTGGAGTTTACAGCCTTCTACAGATACATTTTGCATTTTGCTATTCATAAATCAAACAAAAAAAAAAAACAGTGACGTGAATTTGACAAATTTATATCAGCATTTTGGGTATGACATTCAATTGTTTTCATGACAGTTGGGTCACAAATGGATTTAATAGACCTCCAATCAAGCATCGAGTTTAAATGCATGTTTGAAGAAATTAAAGAGTTTTATCAAAACTATATCCTCGAGGATAAATTTTCAAAATTAAAAAAGCTGACAATGTGCATTACAGCTGCATTTGGGACCACATATAGCTGCAAGTCGTTCTTGTCAAAATTAGAAATAGTAAAAACGAAATGTCGCAACAGGCTGGTAAATGAAAACATATCCTATCAACTGCGATTTGCATCGAATAAATTACCAGTCGATACAAAAAAAAAAAACAAATACATAGTATGAAAAAACAAGTGTCACATTAATTATTAAGTAAATAAAATGTTTTGATAATTGTTTGGCTGTTTTTAAAATAAAAAAGTATCATGGTAATTATTAATTATTAAACTGTTTTTTTTTGCGCCCCACCATATACCGAAAATATTTTATTTGGCCCATCAAACGATTTCTGTTGGACAAAACTGTACTAGATATTACTAGTACTTTGACAGGATGCGATGTATATATGGCAACAATCGACAAAAAAAATTCCTTTTAAGACGAAAGAAAAAAACGACATAATGCGACAGAGACATCTTTTGATAAGATATATTGTCTATTGATTTTTTTACAATTAAGTTATTAATAACATCTTTCGAGAGTTATAAAAACAACTAGTTTGATTACATTATATTTTATTATAATATTATTCTATTAACGTCTTAAGATATTGAATTAATATTTTATTTTAATTTAAATATCGTAATTTATTGTGAAACTATTTCGAATGATTTTATTTTATACATTGACATAGTTGGAAAATTAAATTTAAAAAATCTTTAATCTGATTTTAAATCGTATGGTGGGAATTTATTGACAACTATATCTCACACATGACAAGCATAACTTAAGCAATGCACCGTGGCTTATATTCGCTATTCGCACTAGAAATAATTGAATATGTCGATAACGTAAAATTCAATTTTTGAATAACTCTAGATTTTGTATAAAACAACGAATTAAGTATCTCGACTTATAAATTGATTCACGCTATCCATTATGTTATGGATAAGTGATATCAATTAAGAAGATTAAAAACGTCTCATGCATACAGGCACTCATATATTGATTCTGAAATCGATATGATAAAATACAGAAGATATATGGAAAATTGTTTATAATATTATTTGATTCGCTAGTAAAATTAATGAATACATTTTGAAGCACTAGTCAACACCATTGCTATCGTATTTATATTTTAAAATTAATATTTCAATATTTTAAATACAGCGATTAGTTATTTCACCATATTATTTTGGCGAGAGTAGTGATAAATCTATACGTATATATATAACTCCAACAAACCTGGAACTCATGACAATTGCCACTCTCTCCAGTTCAAAGCAAAGTGACTATCCACTTAAAACACAGAGAGGGCCAATTTAGTTTTCCCAACCCTCCGCGGTCTGATCTAGGGTGTGAACAGCAAATAGCGTCGCAAAGAGGCTTCAACAGGTGTCGCAACTGTTTGCCAATTAACTTCGCAATTAAGTCATCCCCTTTAATTACTAAAGCGTAGCGCGTCTCGTAGAGGATTTTCTACGTAGCTATCGACGACATCCACATCGTCTACGCCAAACGGTTTTCAAACTGTGTTTTACATCATAAATATGGCTGTTTTGATTTAAAAATTTTGGTTTTATTAAACAATTTAAATTAAAGTATATTTATTCAAAGTATTTAGTACCATAAAGATAATTCTGTATTAACACATTATAGGCGGGAAACGTAAAAATACGTTTATCGTGTACTGTTTATTTTGTTGGTATATTGACTCATAATTTAATGGTTTTTTTTCAAAATAACTGCCGCGGCAAGTGACCCTTTTTGACAATTAGAAATAAACCTCATAATTTATTATGCCCTGAATGTTCGTTCACACATAGTATTTTTTTAAAGGCGACACATGTTTCTCGAATATTTTGGGCGTCAGATTTCACACTTCCAGCGATTTTTAATTTGTAGGAATGAGGATTTTATACTATAATTGTTTATATAATTGTATGGTATGGATTAATGTTATTTTGTATACAGAATATTTCATATTGATAACAAGTGGAGTGCTATCTACTAAATTAAAAACAGGTTTTTATATTCAGCTTAGAAAAGTAGTGAAATTATGATGTATTCAAAATGTTTTCATTTTATTTTTAATGATTAAATGTCACATATGATTTCTTGTAAAATTTCAGCCGAAAATATTGTTTAGCTTAGAAGTTGTGTTGATTTTAAGAATGTAATATATATTTTTGCGCTAATCACTAAAAACGCCCGCATATAAAGTGTTAACAATGAATCAATTACATTTTTCTTCAAATGTAATTGATACACAACTGTCTTAAACAATCTAAATATAACAAATAACTTTGCTTAGTATTTTAAGCCTAGCTATCTGGAAAATTTCTGCTAAAAATGATAATTATTTAGATTTATTATAATGCATTTCATCAGAATTTGTTTTAAAATAACTGCTTCATTTTCAGTCAGTTAATATCGGTTTTTCAAAAAGGGTAAGGTTTGAAGCATGTTACTTTGAAAGAACCATTTCGTCATAAATTGCTCATGCTACACCATATTGTAGTTGATAAAGTGTTTTATTTATTTTTTTAATTAATTAATTCTAAAATCGCTGTATCAAAGTATTCTCTCGATGATTGTAGCCCAAAAATCTCACAACTGAATTTAATTAACTCTTAAATAAACATTTACAATTACAGAGCCAGCAATGCAATCTCTTATATTTTCAAAACATTTAAACAAACTAATCTATCATTGATTACACTCCCCAATATTGAGAATCGCAGAATTTCAACGTGACACGAGCAGCGTAGAGCATTTATTTTCCTGTTAGTAGAAAACAGGATGTTTTGGTATTGAATTTCAAACGGCGTTTGTTCTGGATATCTTCTTTACACAAAGAGGGAAAATTACAGGAAAATTGCACGGATTTTCTCGCAATCGTTAATAAATTTAATTTCCTCCGTTTTAACTAAAAACCTAAACTCTTCATTGCTACGTAGAAACATATAAGCAATAATATTCGTCATAAAGTTGAGCGACAAATTATAAAGTTGTTTGCTTAAAATACAGAGATACATATGTCAATGCAGATTTGGCTTAAAGAGTATTTTTTAGATACTTAGATAAGAATTTTTTATTTCTTATAAAGCCCAGAACCAATGCCTTTATCACAACAAAGAACGTTAACGTTAACATTAATATAAAATTAATTAATTATTCTACAAGTGAAATAACAAGTTGCCAAATTAAATTTTATATTAAAAAAAATAACTTCTTTAAATTTAAAGTTTTGTCACTAACGACCTGGGTTTCGCTTTTTGGCATCTTCAGGCGTTCAAGTGTAAGGATGAACTTGAACTGAATCTTAGTAAATAAACGTATCGTGTTTATAAACTCTTTTAAAGTTACCACCGAATCCATCGAATATATAACTTTAACATTATTCAACGATATTGATTTTCTGAAACAAAATACACAATCTTTATGAACTTATTACTATAAAAGAAAAATATTTTGTTTTTAATATATTTACAGCCTTTCCAATGTTATACACATTGAATACGTTACTAAATGAATAAATCTTATACACTATTTAAATAAATATTGAAAAAATGTATTATTCCTGACCGCGTTAAAGTGAAACAGCGTCAATTGAGGTATGAGTTTTATGTAAATATTATTGCATTACGGTACTTTAGTTTCTTCAAAATGAATTAAAATAACTCGCAAAGGAATCGATCTTTTTCATTCGTTGTATGCGAGTTTCTTGATAGAAAAAACGAACTATAAAGGAAAATGATAATTAGCATGTTTAAAGTTTGTCGAATATGTATACGTTGTTCTTTTCAATTCACATGATTGAAACCGTATCACATATTCAATGACTATTAATAAACTTAAACACGATACGTTCCTGTAAGATATTGATGTTTTGATAATTGAAAATCCGTTTGTATCTTATACACTTTCTGTTCTTCTGGTCTAATATGTGAATAGGCAATCGTATAAATGGTTTATCTGTTCTGGACATCCAATTTGCTTTATGTCGACGTATTCTCCAAGTCCAGTGGTACATCAACTAGGGATTGCAACGCCGAATAAATAAATCGATACCAATAATACTTAACAAGATAAAACGAGTAAAAAGTAATAATTCCGGTGAATTATGATCGACATTTCATTTTTAAAAAGTTCATTTCCGCTTCCAAAGTGGACTGAATGAAGCTAAATATTTGATCGGTAAAAAGCAAGATTTATAAATAATTAAAACTTGTTTTGATATGAAGGTCTCTTTGACATGTGAAAACATATGAGATGATCTAAAATATATACAGTTTTTTCTGAACAAGAAAAACACACTTTTATTATGAAAACTTTGACAATTATTATTGTGAAGTATCATTTTGACAATTAATTGCTTGATTACTGTGAGGTTTTGAGCAACATTAAAATTTATATTATGTCGTTTTAAAGCCAATATTACATATAGCAATATCTGATTGTTTATCAAAAGGATTTGGGCGTGTTTGATTCAAAGCTTCTTACAAATCGAACAACATATTTCTTATTTATATTTAGGTATAAAAACTAATGTTGTTTTTCTTTTTCTTTCAGGTAAGCAAGAGACATTTGTTACTCGTACGTTGAATTTCAAACGAAAGCTGTCATTGTTATTGGTAAGATGTAACTTTTATTTTAATTAATAAGAAAAAAATATCAATTTTATGAAACGGATTAACATCCACTTTTCGTATATATAACAACGTGCTAAAGTTGTTCAATATCATTTTCCGTACAATAAAAACAGCTGATCAGATTTCCGCGATAATTTTTCCGAAAGAGTTTCTTCCCCTCGCCGACAGATGTCCAGCTGAGGGGGTGTTCGCGCCCTTGCTAAGAAAACGCTTCTCCACATATCGTATTAGCCAGACCACACATGCAACAACTTCTTTCGCCAGTCTGACGAAAGAAAATAGGGTGGAAACTAGGATGAATTAAATGATTGTTTCGCGCTTGCTACACATGGCGGCAGCACGAGACGGCTGGAAAAGTTTTCATTGCTTTCCATACTTCAACTTAAAAAAAAAACAATTTAAAAAGTTTTTCAAATAAATAAATTATATTATTGCTCTTGTGATAAGAAGATAATAATTTAACTTGAAAGAAACAAAAATTAAAAACATGTATGTCTATTATATTCCCAAAAAATATCTTTCTGTTACCAAAATATAAATATTTTCAAAAAATGAATGGTGACAATTTATTTACTCTTAAACGGTCACATATTTAAATAAGATAATTCAGAAGAAAAATACGTTTTTTTTTAACAATGGCTGATCAATATGTGGATTTTATTATAGCTATCATTTTCTATACATCGTTATAGTTTAGTTCAGTTCATTTTATCATATTTGCAACTTTTCATGATTGACATTATTTTTTTTTAAATATGTTTTGTATAACTTTTAATATTCACAATAATTAGATGAAATGTAGATATGAATCAAAACAAACACAACAAAAAAATCAAACACATAAAACGTTTTGGTTAAGTAAAATGGATCTGTTCAACAAATAACATATCACTCTCAAATGGTGCCATCGATATGCATACAGCAATCGATTACAATGATAAAAGTTTTATTAATAGAGCAAAATTAATTGAAAATTTGTCACACTAATATTTTGTTTAAAAAAATGCTTTCTTGTATGTTAATAATGTGTTTAACACTGACTTTAAATGACGATACAGTAAATTCAAATATTTCTAATATAATTTATAATATCTATCAATTATCGGGTGTTCACTGTCAATAGTTAAAAAAACCATTATATTAAAAAAATAAAGGGAACAAATTAAATGGTCTGAATTAAAATCAATTTTTGGTCAAAATAGAAATATTATACGGACAGATTTTTATACCATTTTGGTTAGGTTAGGTTAGGTAGTAATATTATCGCTCGCCCATAGAACGATTTGTCGTAAACAACTCCACTTTACACCAATGGCAACGCAAAACGATGAAATCATTATCACCAAAAATTTCAGACCATGTGTCAAAACAATATCAAATATGATTAATTTCATTTAAATTATGACCATTTTATATGAATTGTAACCATAAATTATTTAGTCTGCCTTCTGAATACTGGCCGATACATTACGACCATTTAATTTTAATTCAGACCAATGTAATAAAAATTATGACCGAAACAGTATTAAATTTCAGACCAGAAAAATACAAGCAAAAAATAAAATATACATTTGCACAAATTCACAATTTTATTTAATAAGATCAGGAACGGTCTCGCTCATGACTGATATCAGCTGATAATGCTCGTCATGAGCAAAACCGATCTTGATCTTATTGAATAAAAGTGGGTGTTAGTACAAATGAATATTTTATTTTTTGATTATTATATCTAAATCGATCTTGCATATATTTATATTAACTTGTTATATATTCTTGGGTCACATTTGTACCCGATAAAAAATACTGTCCCACAAAATCCCGCCAAAAATCTTTTAGTTCTATAAAAAAAAAACACTTCCACACTTGACCAAACTGTATGAATAAGATTGCCAAAACACTGAAAGCATTATTTACCCACCTTTTAACGGTATAGTTCTATTCAGAAAACTTGAACACGTGAAATATTTGTTTTTAAAAGAATCAAATTATTGTCAATCCATCCATCGAATTTGAATAAAAGAAACAGTTTTTTGGCATATGGGTATTTGAAAAAAATTTGTTAATGGTTTTAAGTCAGTCACGCAACGTAATTAGTTGTCGTCTATTTGCTTAGTTTTTACGATTTTAGCGAGAATGGGTATAGGTGAATACGAACAGAAGTGGGCTGCCCATACATTAACAAAGATGTTCCTTAATCTCAGTGGTATTCGCGATGTGCCGGGTCATGGGCATTTTTTTTTCGCTTTAATAAATTATGCGCAATCGAATGTTACTTAATATTCTTATGTAATGTGTATACCGCAAAACAATTAGTATCAATATCTAAAAAGGTACTTACTTTCCTTATCTCTGATTGTAAGAGTGAAGAGTACAAGATTGACATGGAAATATGTACTATTCTTTTTTTGGTAAAATTTGGCGCTTAAATATATGTTTATTCATATGTGTTAAAAATTTCAGTTAGATACCACAACTTGATCTCAGAATATTTTTTCTTATTAATTTAATAAGGGGCTCGCTATACTTAATTAAACTTGGTGTTATGTAATTGGTATTTCAAATCATTATTACCTTAATTCAATTCTTAAATATTTTCTGATAATTGATTGTCCTTTTTTAAAAATATGTATTGTAGAAACTATTTCGGTAATATAAAGGAAAATATTATATAATGTTAAACTGTACAGGATTTATCATTTTCGGACGTGAAATTTGGATGATTTTGATAAATATATAAGTGGCAAATTTTAAGGCTACATAATATGGTTTTTTTTAATGTAATAACATTTTCATGATACATACATAATAACATGATAGAATCTACAACTTATAACTAAGTCAATGTTGGAGTGTTCGTAAATAAAACAGATAAATTGTCAATACGGCAAGACCATATTTTTTGATTTTTACAACAGTATGACTTGAAAATACATACCTTTAAATATAACAAACAATAAACTGCAATGTTTTTAAGACAGTAGAATTCTTTTGATAAGATGCAATCAAAATTTAAATCTTCTCCAATGTTGTAATCTAGCATCGCTCTCCATTTGCCATGTAGTAAATACATTTTACTGTTAATAGCTTCAACTTTACCTCGGTGGTCCTTTTTTTTTTACTGGACCACAAGTTTTACGAGCCAAACAAAACCTAAAAGCGGATATTGTCATAAATGTTACCTGTGTCCACAAGGCCGCCTTATCGGTCGATCGGTGTTAGATACCCAGGTACCAATATAAAAATTTACAAAAGAATTCTGAGATAGCGAAATTCTGTTTTTTTGAAATGGAATATATATTTTATTTATAACACAAAAAAGTCATTTTTTCATCAGTACATTTTCACACATAGATAAAAAAAATATTTCGGATGAATTTTATGGTGAATTCATTTTCGACAGACAATTAAAATTGGTAAAGTTATCATCAATGTCTGTTTTTGAAAGATAATAACTTGAATCAATGTTTACTTTATAAATAAATATTCAGTCTGAAGATACGTTTCAAAAGGGCGGAACACGTCTCACCATAACACAACCAGTAGAGTAAAAAAAAAAAAAAAATTCTATATTATGAATGATATAGAACAGTGGAATCTACTGATGCTGTTTTGACACTAAGCCATTACTTTAGAATTTCTTATTGTGGAACCAAATACTATTTTTTTCGTAGCTTTTATAGATTTCTACCGAGAAAATGCTACTACAATCAATTAATATATTTTCTAAAAAATTGAAGTATTTTGTTATATATTATAAATGCACCAATTATCATGATCTTGTGTTAAATCTTTCGGCGCCCTTCCTTCATTCAAGGGTTCGAATCCCTTAATAAACTTGCACAACTGATGTTTCTTAGACAAATATTTTAGGTAGTTATTCAACCGGTTGTCTATCAAAGTTTTACACATGGTTCTACCACTGTGAGAAGCATCATCAGAATTAATAAAATTATTGTAAAATATTAAAATTATAAATCTTACTATTTGCGATTGCTATGAAAAAGAAAAAATATTAAATTCACATTCATTTCATTGTGACAAAGCTTTTTATAATTTTCTACAAATTTAATTAATATATTATTTTCAGTAATTGGTTTTAAGCAACAAATATTTCTAATCGATTTCAAGCACCATTTTCATCAAAAAAAAATGTATTTTTTTATTAAAACCCTTGAAAATGAAAGTTGTAGTGACTTCGAAATTACACATCAAATAATTATTTTAAAAATACAACAAACATGAAAGGCCAAAAAAATATTTAACATTGCATAAATTGTTTGATTATAAAATGTATTTTATTGGATCTTATTGTTTTTAAATTTTACTTTAACTTTTGTAATATTAATTAGATACATTTTTTAATAACGGAAACAAATGAAATAATTACCAGAACGTCTCGAGACATTCGTAAATCAAGTCCTGTAATCTGTCGATGTACCTGTCTTGTCTTCAATAAACCCTAATGACGCATTCCATGTTTGTCTTTAATTTTATTGACACCCTTTTAAAAGCTTAGTTGTCAACAGGAAAAGCCATAAATGGATAATAAAATAGATTTAAGAAAAAAACTAGCCAGAATAGGCGCCTGCTCTATATTCATAATACTAACTTTTACTTAGAGCTGTGAGGGTTATTTTATTTAAATAATTATAGAAAATGCCTACCTACTTAAGATTTCGCTGCACTTTTTTATGAAATTAAATATTTTCCAGAGCAAAATATAAAACATTGAGATAAAGAATATGGACTAGTTTAAAACCAACTTTGTATCCATGTACACTCCCAATGTAAATCATATCGCCTTCTAACCATCGGTTATGGCGATATGCTTTACATTGGCGTAACCATGGCGGATCCAAGGGGAGGCCATAGGGACCATGCTCCCCCACCTTAGGAGAATTTATTTTCCATTTTTCTATTTTATTAAAACTTTATTGTGAAATGGGCTCTTTAATTGTTTAGTTTACTACTTTTTATAGAATACATACTTAATTATGGATTGACTATTTTTATATCGATATATTATTTTTAAATCATCTATTTTTAATGTAGTAGCTATGTATCAAGTTTATTTTCAAATTGAATGGCCCCCTCCTGGGACAATCTTTGGATTCGCTACTGCTTCTAACAGAGGTATCTTAACAGAAGTTTTTCTCTTTTTTTTTTCGAAGAGAGTAAGGATATAATGCTTAAGGCTAGTACAGGACTAGTGGTTAGCTAACCGACCTAACTACGCCCCTTTTTAAATATTTTTTAGAGGACATTTTTACACCATTACAAACACCCATGCCATCGATCAAGGGTCAATTAATCGACTAAAAAAATACTATCTGTACTGGCAACTCGTAAGATCCGTCACGGAAATTAACGACATTGACAACTGTTTCACGGACACGATTTTTTTCTCTACATTTAACTATAAGGGTATTCAAACTCTTGTTGAAATGCTTAAAACCTATGGACGTTACTATATTGTTACTGTTATCAGATTTAATATAGAACAATTTAATATATTTTAATTATGTTACCCAATTTTAAATACCTACAGATATTCGTCATCAGAAACAGACATGCTTAAGTTATTAGTTTTTTTTTCTAATTGTTTTTTTTAAATATTTTGATTTTTTAAGCTTTTTTACAAAGTCTTCTGAAGAGAGACACATTCATGAACATCATCTCTTTCTTTTTGGCATCGCACATGTGGGTCACTTACTGCTTCATGGTGAAACGTAAAACTCCTATTGAATAATAAACGCGCGTACATTTCGAAAAAAGGGAATTCTACGATACTAAAATTCTAAAGCGGCGTTTTTGACGTCGGTATAACGTTTTATCGACAGCGAATCGTGAGGTTTCATTCATATGTACTGCGGAACGGATTTCATTCAAGAAATACATATGATTTTACGAACATTTAGGGTTCACATAACTACTATATAAACGAAATTATATAGTGAACATGCTTTCTCTCTAACTACTTAAATATTAATACTTCCCTACTTTTTATACACGTTGGGGATTGAAACTACTGTATTTGAAAGTTTATAAGGCTGTTTGAATAGAATGGCACTATTAGATGCTTAGGTGAGAGAAATGTAAGATTTCTTATCCGTCATCACTGTTTGTAAATGGTTTCCTCGACTTTTTTTCAACCATATATTCTACCAAAGTGGAGCGTATTAAATACTTATAGCATCTCAGCAGAATTTGTTTTACATAAACTGCTTGTTATTAAGCCACTAAATCTTTCATTTTCAAAGAAGGGAAGGAAAATATAAATGTATAGGACTACGAAAGAATTTGTAACTAGCGGAATATTAATTTCTATGGCAGCCTATTGCTTAAAAAAATCGTTTAGGAATTCTCTCAAGAGTGTTTACTGCTTGCTTGCAGAACCAGCAATACATAACTCGTCCACAATCCCTTGCTTCTCTTTTACTGACAACTGACTCTCATATTTATTACAAGTTCAAAAGATTTTTTTATAAAGAGAACATATATTTTTTAAAGTTTTTTTATAAAATTGAGTGTTAGATGGTCATCATTTTTGAAACAATTTAAATGAAAACATTTGTTGCAGCTATACTACAAAAATTACAAAATCCATGTATACAAACATAAAATGAACGGATAAAAAAAATGTGATAAATCTTCAGACTATATATAATATTTGCAGATTTTGATATATTTTCTCCAGAAGATGATGTTGATGCTGAATTTCCTTCGTGTTAATTTCAAATAATTCGAAATTCAAAATACCTGACAAATTGGCAAAATTAAAAATCAATATTTTTTTTTGTTATTTGAATGTTAAAATGACGTTTTAATTTTACTAAAGTAATTTGGTTCGATTCATCTGACGTTTTTATTAAAGAGAAATTGTTTTTTTGTTTCAATTTATATAATGTAATGTGATATGTATACATATCACATAAAGGGTTAAGTACCAATAAACCATGCAAGGTAATGAGTGTCCAAATTAATTATGACGTCATTTCCAAATATGGCGAGTCAATTGGTTACTTTGCCAGACGTGGGATTAAGAAAAAAAAACCATAATTCTTTTTTCGTCAAGTCACACATGTTGTATAATTGATGAGTATAATCAGAGGCGTACATAAATATATATTAATGTTAACAATTAGGTTATCAATCAATCATTATATTTGTTGAAATTTACATACTCAATTCAATTAAGTAAGGTATCTTTCTATGTTACTGTTATTGAATCCGACATTTTTTACGAAGTAATTTTTCATACAATGTGTAACTTTAATTCAAGAGTTTGGGTGTTTATGATGATTTTAATTAAATATTTAAGATAATTGGAATAAAGCTTAATGGATCTGAAAATATGTCTTAAAAATTGTCAAATTGAAATTATCACAATTATCAGTTCATACATTATTTACAGAAAGACTTATCAGTTAGTGACGTTTGGCGAAGGTAAATACAAAAAAAGGAAAAAATATTTTACAGAAAGAAAAAGTGTTTTGCAATCTTGAGGAAATTTTGAATGATGCTACAATAGGTAACATTCGTATCTCTTTATTTTAATAATTGCATTTAAAAAATTAATATATAGGCCTGTTAGAGGTAGAATGAGCCAAGTGGTATTTCAGAAAAAAAAGTTAGAAGCGTTGTATAATATTATACACGTCTTTCCAAAGCAGTGGTTTCCAACCTTTATGTTACTTCCCAAGTAGGGAGGCGCGCCTAACAGGTTAGAAATCCCTGTCTTAAAGTATAGTAAAAGTGGAGTAACCTCAATCAATACACATTGCATTAGTGTTATATGCGTAAAATAAAAATATGCAATCAAACATAACACCAATTAAAGACGTGATTGAACTTTAAAAGTCAAAGAAAAAAGTTTTACCATTTTACTAGTTAGCTCACATCCCCACTCGAGGGCTCATATATCGTTAGGAATAAAAAAAAATACATTTACTTGAAACATACAGTCACATTTCAACCATAATCATTTTCGGCCATAACTTGGAAAAACATACAAATTGTCAACTTCGTTATTCCACTGGTTGTGTTGGTTATCATTTTTAATATATGCTTTGCTATATATATAAGTAGATAAAATATTTAAAGACGCCAATGGAATAACCTTTAAGCATTTAGTCAAATATATAAATAGTTAAATATGTAGATATAATACTCACCTACCCACCAATTATTGATAGGTATATTACATACGAAAGGATTTATTATAATTACTGATTTGTTCGTCGAAAATTTGTGATAAAACAATGTGAGTCAGAAATAATTATACGTATTAGGATTAAAAATGTTATTGTCCGTTTTAAAATTTTGTTGCCTAATATATAATATTTCTTCAAAAGTATATTAAACAATAATTAGAAAACTCTTCTCGGCAACTTAGGTTATATTTTGTTAAACGAAATCACAAAGAATAGGCAACTTATAAAAAAAAATTTGCTTTGATGAATGAATTTATAAAAAGTTCCATAGACAATACAAACATAAATCCTACATAATAACCAATTATGTGATAGTAGACTAAAATTCATTCATTTTCTTGGCTTTGATTTATTGGTAAACTTTTTGTAAATGTTGCCACCGAAATCATATCTTCCGTTGCAGATTATTGAAAGGGGTGATAAATACTAATCTCTTATTTTATCCCAGCCTCGGTCAATTTTTGTTAAACTCTTTATATTATATTGCATTATTTATAACGGAATAATTCAATTATGTACTAAATTTGGTCGGAAAATAAAAATTCATCTACGGTGACAAATTGTTTTGAAACTCATTTATTTTAATGTGTCATTTAATACAATTAGTTTTTTGTAGTATAAAAATGCATAAATGCACGATGACACTTATCACGTTAATAGGTTTATGTTGAGTGTGACGCAACGTGTTAAGTGTTATTCTGAAAGTTCCATTAGATTGGAATTTAGAATGTGTGAACTGCCGCCCATTTAAGAACAATTCGTTCAGCTTCCAAATTTAAATTCGCAAAAAACATGATGCATTTATGAGAAAACAAGCACCGTTCCAAATTCAAAAAATATTTGACATTACAAAAGGCGCGAACCCACTCGAACCCAGGAGCGCTTATATGTATTTTTTTGAACTCGGAACATCTTCAGCGAAACAACGGCCGGCCAGACGATCTGCCGCCTCCCCACCCCCCGACGCCGCCCGCTCATTACAATACGAGCGACATTTTTACTCATTTTTTTTCTATATTCTATATGCGTCCCTCTCTCCTTCCACGGAGAGCGTACTCCCCCTCTTTAGCTCCGACCTCATTATTTATACAAAAGACGTAGAAGATGATGATTTTTTTGTCTCACTCGCCCGCGCATTAATAGCCCCTCTCGCGCCGGTCCGCGAGTATTAAAACATACCCGTTTCTGTCGCTCGCGCTGTGTTCTATATAGCGTCATCTCGCCAATCTTTCTTTAGCTCCGCCCTTACGGGTGTCCGTGGTGGGGAGATTTGATTTCCCTTTCCCCGGTAGGTATCCCCTCCTACCCCACGCATTGATTGCGCGGCGGAGGGAATCAGTGTAACGGCGACAACCGGCCGCGAGACATCTCGTACTATTCAATATTATATTTTACATATTATACGCGGTGCTTTCGTCGGCGCAGAATTTAAATAATCGACACTAAAAATAAACCATCATTATAGTTCATAAAGAATATTTATTTATTTTTATGTGTGTGTGTATAAAACTAATACTAATGAAAAGACTCGCGATCTTAAATAAGACATACTAAATTTATATAAAAAATAATTTAAAAACATTTCAAGTATTATTTATGTGAAGTGGATTTTATTCGTGAACGTACGTACAGAAGAAGAAAAAAACTGAAGTGCTGTAATATTTTTAAAATATTGTAAAAAAGAACTAACCCTCATTTTTCAACTCGTGCTAACCACCAAAACATCGAAAAAAAAACAAATAATTTTCAACAGTGAACATTGTTTTTTTGAGTGCACTTGAAAATATATTTACTGCTGTTATTGGATTAAACTGATTTTGGCAATTTCATAAAGTGGGCGAACCCGAAGTTTCTTTTTGTTTTTCTTCTGTTTGAGTGTGTTTGTGTATCGCCGGCATTTGAACCTGTGTTGTTTTCGTGATGCAATCTTTCACCAGTAGACCACACGGCCAATGCTAACAGGTTAGATCATTTCGCATTAACAAAAACGGCTATTTCCACAAGTGCCTGTTCACAGATTACAGATATGACATCTTGACGTATTAGAATATTTTGAAAATCAGAACACTGTCAAACTAATTATAAATGCATAATTGAACCCAAGGAGTTATTTTTATTTGAAAGAATACATTTATTTTAAAATTTCAATTTGCATAATTCAACAGAGAGAAACATTCATAAAGTTGAAAACAAACTGAGAAATCTTACATTTATAAAATCATGTGAAAAATACACATTAATTTATAGGTATATTTGTTTACAATCAACCCAAAATATAAAAAATAATGAGCCGGTCGCAATTTAAAATTTTATTTGATTTGATATGTGAGTCTGAAAATTTTACCAAAATGACTTAATAAATCATAAAAATCTTGTAAGAAACCGCTTTGATTTTGTAGAACAAAAGAATCGCTTAACTAAAAGCAAAAATGAGTAAATTTAATTAAAATAATATCCAACTGGAATTCTGGAATCAGTTTCTTGTATGAAAATATTCAAAGACAATAGAAAATTATACTTAAAAAACATTTGAAAACCGTGTAATATTTTTACTTAGTTGTATTTCTAACTAAATTCAGCACAATTTATTGTTACTTACATAAAACATACACAAATAAATAAATTTTCTTGTTAGATTAAACGCGTTCAATGAATAAAGAGATTTTATGAAGCATTCATATTTATTAGAATTGCGTTATTTTTCAGTGATTAATCGTGATGGAATTGTCAAGTTGATTCCAATGATATGAAAAAAAATAGATTTAATATAAGATTTTTGAATTTTAATAATTTATTATAACAAGATTTTTGATAAACAGTTCTAATAAAAGTCTTAGGAAAACGTAAATAAGTGAGACAATACAGTTGTTAAAACTAAAAATAATATGTTTTACTTAACATTACAGTTTTGCGTATTAACTGAAAGCTATCGTGTCATCACTGTTGATATATATTATTTTATTTAAATAAATAATATTATCTTACTAACTTGAGATAACAATATACGTGTTAATTTAAACAAGAAGTGGTTTAGATATTTTAAAATTCGTCCAAAAACCTTTTATTTACATTTGATATCAGCGCCACTTCAGTGAGTTTTACAGAAAACATTCGATGTCAAAAAGCCGTCGGATAAAGCTTTGAAATTACCGTGATTTCAAATAAAAGTGTTCTAAAATTGAAATAGATAAATTAGTTTCTTTTAGTAGAATTGTAAAACAACATCCATTAACAATCATAAAACAAACCAGTTTACAGACGAAAGAAAAAATCGATTTGCATTCATCTCTATACTGTTTTTAAAAACATACATTTTGCGATAAAGCTTGTAGCAGTACTTTGTCCTAGAATTTAAAAAATACGCTTGCAAAAACTCAATTTGTAATTTACTTTGTAAAATATTACTTTTTTATGCATATCTTTGAAATATAATAAGTTTATATATATATATTTTTAAACCATGTGCGCTCCCAATGTGCATATGGACTCCTAATGGAGTTTATCTCAACATAAGTGTTTCTACGAAAACTGCTTGTTACTCAGTTGCTCAACTTCTCTTTTTCCAAAGAGAGTAGGGATAGAATAATAGGGCTAGGACAGGGCTAGTGGTAAGCTAATCGCTCTCGATACGCCCGTTCATAGGATAGGATAGGTGGGAGGGAGGAATTCAAGACATCACATACATCCATGCCTTCGAACAGAAATTCATAAATCGATTGAAAAATCAATTTATAAAACTGTCCGTACCGGGATTTGAACCCGTGCCCTCATTGACCGAAGCCAACGACGTTGGACACTCGACCACACAGGCGGCATTTTATATTAAACATAACTAATAAAATATATCGCCAAGATTATTTTTTCCACATCTTTCAACGTATGAGTGGAACATAGCGATAGGTATTTTGTAAAATAAGCCGTTATTAAATTATACTGAAACTATTAATGCTATATATACTATTATTACTATGCATATTGTTAGGTTATTTGATGTACGTAAAAAAATACAGAAACTAAAATCATTCATTATTGCTTTATTGAATTTCGGTTTTAATGACAGGTGTGCGAAAATTTGGATCTAAGGCCCTGAAAGGTCGATGATGTTGAGCAAATAAATACACCTCCACAACATCTGCCGTCCTAAGCCATCACCTTTTGTGTTCGTAGAAATTACATTTTTTTCACCAACTTTTGAAACACCTTTTGTTAGGATATCAACGATTCATAAATTTAAACCTAATTCTAAATCATACCCAAAGTGTTACTAATATATTGCTGTACTTTTTTTTTTATCACGATAGGTTTTTATAAAGCAGAATCTTTCTCCAAAAGGTGACTCAAGGAATAATTACAATCTAATGCTCGTTTCGTCTTTAATTTCCCGAGTAAAAATAAAATTTTAATTCACGACAAATTAGGATTGTCAAAATTATGAAGGCATCAAATAGAATACTTTTATTTACATTTTATCTAATTTATAAATAGTAAACAATGTAGGTGAAATATAAACAAAACGAACATTTTATGAATGGTGCGGAAATCGAGTACGTGTCGTTTAATCTAAAAGTATAATTTTAGCACCCCTGCATCGTTAAGAATACCTAGTTTATACACGCATAAGTTTTTTTAATAACTAATGTAAAAAAATATATATTCACCCGATGAAAGCTCATATCAATAGCCGCTTATCTAACACTTTTTATGAAAGTCACAAAACCAGTTTATAACTGCAACGTGATTGAATAACTGGATGTTTAATATTATGTATTGAAAATTACTGAGTATATAATATGACACTAAATAAATATTATAAAATAATAACAGCTTATCTATATACATACAATGATTTTTAGGTCAGTTTAGTAATAAGTTTTGGTTAATACACACATAATACATGTATAGGGAATACATTGTATTAAAAACACTTTCAAACTAACTCCACAAATATTATCACTAGATGATACGCACTATGAGCAAAACCGGTTCTGATCTCAATTAAGTAATCTGGAATAAAATTAAAAAAATGTTTCGTTTTTAAAATATGTACACATAACTTTTAGACCGAAACTAATTGTAATTCATATTTGTCGAGGTAAAAAATAATATTGCTCGATTCTTAATGATATCTAATAATGTTAATATATTATGAGTTTTAAATAAGGTTAGATCCTTTTTTATGCGAAGTGATAACTTTAAATGTTGTTTTATTTGTACTATTAGTTTGCATGGTTACAATTTATTTGTAAGATAGTTAGGTAAAGCAAAGTGCTGTAATTCTGCTGAATAATTTAACCATCTGTTAATTAAAAAACATTTTAGATGAACCGTAACTATATATAAAAATCATATTTTGAGGAATCCAATTTATATCTTATCTATTGTATACATATATGTACTAAGTTGCTAATAAAACAAATTTACTTTATAAAATAATTCACTGTTGAGCTTAAAATATGTGAAGGATCATGTTATAAAATTATTGAAGTGATACATATTTCCCAAATAAAACGATTTTTAAAAAATCGTACTTGACAATTTTGTTGTTCTAAGATACTATGAAAAAGGTTAGGCTTGGTCAAGAATGTTTCCAGTAAAACCACATAAAGTTTATTGTTATTTTAAGTGCTTTTTGTATGAGTAGAATTTAATTTATAATTGTAAGCACGTAATTTACCATCAATCAGAAAATTTCAAAGAATTTCAACAAACAACACTGAAGTTTGAAAAAAACAACGGCGAAAAAACCTATATATACATAATTAATTAGCCCAACATTAAGTTTTAGTGAATGACTAAAAAGTGTTAAATTAGATTTTCCTTGTTTTGATTTTTAATGTGAAGTCAGCTTTTGTTTGATTCATGGCGTCATTATCCATGATTGTGCTTTAATTATTTTCCTTGTACGAGTTCTTTATTCATCCTTCGACATTTTATCTACACCTCATATCAATGGCTCCTTCGATTGCATTCCTCATAATGCATCGATGCAATTCCATATTATAAGATGCCAACTGCATCCTGACTGAAATACTAAAATGTTCAAAGGAATATTGCATTATTTATTATTGCATCTGTAGTCACAGCGAGATCGAGTGAAAACCTGTATTAATAAACATATTAAAACTTAATATATCTGTGCAGAATCTTTAATACCAGGGTATCTTTATACCAAAGAGCAAATTAGTAATTTTGTTGATATTTCTATACACAAAAATAATATTTTACTAGTAAAAAAAAGTGCGAAATATATGTTTATATATATACAATCATTAAGAATCTGACAAAACGAATAATGCTAGAGGATGCTAGCAGATTTTTGTACTTTGGATATAAATTAATTTAATTGGGTAGATTGTGTAGTGTTTACTAAATAACATAAGTGTTTAACGATGTGTATATTTCATTAAATTACTTATAAAATATACATTTTTGTTATGAATTTTTTAAACACCTGTAGGTATATTACGAAAAAAATCTTGTACTAAATTTGAATCGTTAAAATTGTATACTGTTTCCATAGGTTTTTAGATTCTACCCGAATTTTGCCTTTCCGTATCATCAGACATTCAAGTCCACCAATGAACTTGTTTGAAAAATTTTATCAAGCAACGTTAGTCAGTATCTAAAATTATGTTATGCCGACCTCTGGGTCTATGACTGCTTGCAAGTATTCAATCCTTGCAACAATTAAATGTACCTTTTAAACAAACTTTTTCACAATCCTGGAGCAAATATTTAGCAGTATAATAATATTGATAATATATCCTGAATTCAAATATATTAGATTGATCGAAAAGACATACTAGAAAAAGTGCATCATTGCACAATCCTTAGAGTTCTCCAAATTCATCTAGGGAGAACGTTGTTGTGATCGACATTTCAAAATATGTTCTTTGGATGAATGTCATAGAAGAAACATTTGTTTCATTTTTATATTATCATTATTTTAATACAATTATAAATTAATACAATTTTTATTGATTAACTATCATCATTCATTGTTATAAAATTTCATTTTTTGCTGAATTTAGATAACTATACGCGTGTCTATTTATTTAATGTAACGACCAATTTTAATTATGTGGTCTTTTTATGCAAACGGTTACTCATCTAGTTTATCGTAAGGATATCTACTAATCTCGATACATTACAGCACTTATATATATCAAGAGTCACTTATAGATAATATGATAACGCATTGAGTACCTAGTATTAATCATAGATTAAATCAAAATCGAGTAGCTATGTAATAGCAACCAATGAGCCACTTCAAGTTAAAGTTATTATATATAGTATTTATTTTTCTATAAGTTACCATAACTATCTTTAAAAAAATATTGAATATGTAAAATGTATCTATTTTTAAAAACTATTTCCGTTCATTCATATCCAAAAAAATAAATGGAAATTGTAGACCAATAAAACGTTCATAAATCTTTCAAGTTGCCCTTATTTTACATAAATCAGTTTATTTAATACAAACTGACCCTTCCTTTTTTTTCATACATCAATATCTTACTTAGGAGAATTAAAATCAGTCGTTAATATATTTATCATTGTTTAAATCAAACTATATCTATTGAAAACGGCATTGATTTTCTAACATAACATGAAACAATCTAAAACTATTTTTATAAATAATTTTAGGATAAGCAAACATTAAGTTTTATTTAATTTTTAACGAAAGTATATTTAAAACAAAACTTAATAATAAAAAAAAATTATATTCAGCATACTAGGTTAATTAACTTTGTAATTAAAATTTTATTATTTCTGTACAAAATAACTGATTATTCTTGTAATTTAATTTATTTTGTCCATGTAAATTTAATTACACGCAAAACGTTCACTTATAAAAACCGGAGAATCCGTATTTTCGTGGTATACTTACCTGTCAATTATACCAATTAGTATAATTAGTGCACTTATCACTCCTGTTATCTATAATTAAAGATACACGACTCCAATTTTGCTAGCGTACTCTGTAATTAAAAAAACATACGAGAATTACGTAATTAATGCTAATTTTCCATTACGTTTTTAATGTATTTTGATAGATGTAACATGATTCTACGTAGATTTAAGTATAATTATAATAATTGAATGTTGGAACAGAAATGAAATGGCAATGAGAAAAACACGTCGCTGTTTGTCAGATAATTGGTTGGCAAATAATTAGTTATTTGATGAAATTCAGATTCGCAAGTGCTTCCAAGCGGATACAGTATTTGGAGAATATGCGAAACAGCTAGCGATATATCAAATAGATCTTCTAACGGCATTTATGAGACTAAAATCCAGTATATTAGTGGATATTTCCATAAATTTTCTTGTTACGAAAGAAGATAAAAGGATTTAAAATGTATAGGTCATTGAAAAGATTTCAAAATATATAAATACATACGAACAAAAACGATTTTCATTTTCAAGGTGTTTTTTTTCGATAGTGTGTAATCAGGGGTGGGCTGGAGGAGCTCACACGAGCCTCTTCTAAATATTACGAAGGCCGACGAGCCCCTTGTTAAATTCAAGAGAAAACAATAATCTCAGATCAAATCAGTACAAAACTGCAATTTCTCACATGTTTATTATCTACGACAGCTTCAGTATACACAGTCAGGGCCGGCGCCACCATACAGGCGAAATAGGCAACCGCCTAGGGCGCAAACCATTAGGGGGCTCATAAGTGGAGTATTAAAATTATATTCATATACTCTAATAAAAATAAATAATATGTAGTACATTTTATTTTATTTTGATGTTTGTATGTGTTCGTTATAATTATGTATATTTTTCTATATGATTCGAAAGAGAGGTTGGGCGACTGAGTAACAAACAGTTCAAATAGAAAACTTCTGTTGAGATACTTCCATTAGGAGACCATATGCTCCACAATGAGAGCGGACATGGATATATAAAAAAAATATTTCTAATGATTCCGAATTGTTTTTATTTTCATCATTTCGAAACAAAAATGGGACCATTTGTTGAAAAGGGGGCGCGCCAATAACCGTTGCCTAGGGCGCCAAATAACCTCGCGCCGGCACTGTACACAGTAGTACATTTTTAGCCATTTGCATTGATTTGTTTACGGTAAATTGCAGACTGTTACATATTATAAGTTTATTAAGTAACAATCGATTGCTCAATTCAATAGGACATAAGTAAATTAGACTAATAAAACATAAAACATAGACAAATTGGGATTTCGTGATATGAGCATGTCCTCATATTTTTTTTGTTAATTTTCCGCTTTTGCGTTAAAATATAAACTATGTTACTTCGCTGAATATTGATGTATGATATTTATAATTATAAATTTAACAAAATAATGTTTTTATAATCAAAATCTTTTTTTATTCGCATGTTTATGTAATACGATTAAATTTCATATTCCTTGTCGTAATTGTAATTGCTCCACACGCAACCCTGATGTTTCGTTTTAAATACGTCCACACAAAATATGTCCATTACATTCACACCAACTATCTTTAGCATCCTGTTTGGACTAAGCGTCTTCTCTGTAAAATTTATCAACCATTCGCGCATTTGCTAGTGGAGGTCCATGGCTTGGCAGCTTGTCGTTTCACAGCAGGTCATCAACGCAAGGGACAATTTAGAAGGTAAATGCCGTTCACATACACATTTTTAACATCTAAGAAACACGTGAAATATTTTGATTGGTCCTAGCTCAGTGATACTTCCGTTACATTCGACACAAAAAGGGTGTTGAATTTATTTCACCAGTTTGCGTACTTGATACGTAATATCTAAAAAAATATGCAGATTTAATCATCCACTAATTTATTACTGTTGATAACTAACTATGTTTTGTCTTATATCAAGAAATAAGCCATCATACATAACAACGCTCTCAACACAGCGTACCTTCAACTAAAAAATATTTACTTGTATTAACAAATAAGCCGTTGTTTTCTTTTATATAATTTAATAACAGTGAGCTGATTAATTATTTTTTCTTCCGTAAATTTACTTTCATTTGTAACTTTTTATCTTTGAAATTTAATTATAAATATGTATAGAAATACAACACAATTTTCTTTAGTGTTTTTGCGTGAAGTTTTTCTTCTGTAAAACATTTTTTAAAGAAACAGCTATGTAAGAAAAAAATACGATTATTGAAAAACCTAGTAAGTTACATTTTTAATAAAAATAAAACTTTGCATACAAATCATAACGTTTTTGTCATAAAAGCATTCTGAAAATTTTAATTCATCCGTGTTCCTGAAGTCTTGATACTAAATTGCGAATTTAATAATGAAACATAAAATTGTCCATTAATATAAATTTAAGGTTTTATCAGTAGTTTAAATTGATAATGTTTTACTCTAATTAATGAAAAAAATCTTTTGTTTATCACTTCAAATAAAATAATTTCTATTACATAGTCCTATCCAATTTCTCATTTTTTATATCATATCGAAGTGTGTTTTAACTTGTTTATTTTGACCATTATTTATGAATTTATTTTTAATATTGTACCATCCCACAGAAATATTGATGTGTGGGTTTTGGATCCGTACAATAAGTACAAGACCAATACCTGGTCTCGTTGGACTCCTGCAGTTTTATACCATGTTTTGACCCTCTCAAATGTGTTCTAAATTTGAAATGTTTTTTTAACACATCGCTACAACTATCAATTCAGATTTTTTTAACACTTTTGTATGAAGCATAAAAAACATGGGTCATTAAACCAATATCTTTGAACCTTATCATAAATTTTGTGATATTCAAAATTTATATCCTTTATAGAATAAATAATATTAATCACATGTAATTTGTGTTTTTATATCTTATATGCATGACAATAAAACAATTTCATCCTTAAATATAAGGTGCTGATATATTACATATATGTGTTTAATCAAAAATATAAAAATATGTTTTTGAATTTTAAAAGTAAGTATTGAATTGGTATTTACTTGGTAGAACTCTAGTAACATTAAAATTATGTCAAAATAACAATAATTAGTTTTAGTAAGATAAAAACCGAAATAGCCATCAAATTATTAAAAAAAAACGTATTACTAAAATACATTGTTATGTTGACTTAATTATTCATTGAAATTGGTTTTACCCTTAGTCAGCAAAAAATAATTATTGGAAATAAATTCCAGTAAGTACAATAAATTACTTGTTTTTTTTTGATTATACTGAAGGTAATAAAAAATATCCAACAAAGTATTAGATCATTGGATTCATAATAATTAGACCATATTTTCAAACAAAAACTAAACAATAGAAATTAATATTTCCTAAAATAACAAAAACATTACTGATTTTTTTATTTGATTAAGTAGTCATTCACGTTATAAAAGAATAATAAATCCACACTAACATTACTAGAATAAAAATATACAGCGTTAGTCATTTCGCTTAGAAATATAATTCGAAAATTCTTAAATACCTATAACGCTTATCAAAACTACTGTGTCTAAAAAAGAGCTCACGCAAAAAGTCTTCGATAGCGAAAAAGAGTTTTATGACCCATCATACTTTGACCTCGGCGAGTTTGTCTTTTTTTCAAGACAGGCTGTTGACCGCTCTTCTATCAATGCATTTTTTAGAAGCATACTTTTTTTATATCGCGCATTTTTACAATACATCTTTTATAAAAGTTTGTTGCTTTCTGCTTATTACGAATTTATTGTTATCTAACGTTGTTACGTTGGTAAATGACAATTTCAAAAATTATTTAACAAATTAAGATTGTTAATTCTTTTTTTTCGGACTTACATATTGATTTGAAATACCACACCAAAAGACAAATGAAATACTTCCAACGAACGTTTATAAACCATTTACAGGTTTGGCATATAAAAAAAATCATCATACTATATTATATATGAAAGGGGTGCATAGATATATGTTAATATTAGCAATACAGTGTTTTAATTTAAACATTCTGCATATTGAAAAAAAAAACATTTCCTTCGCAATTGACAACAAATTGTGGCATGTAACGATTAGTTAACAATTAATTATTATAAACATACTAACAATGAAAAATTTTATGAGAATTACATATACCTATAAGACAAAAAAAATATTTGTTACTTTATTGGAAACATTATTTACAAACGAAGTTCCTTTGTGGATTTATATTATTTTACTTAAGCTTTTAACGTAAATAAATATGTGTACATATATATAAATATATGTGTATATTAGTTATTTAACATTACATAACGGATAATGTGTTATCTTAATTATTCTACCTTGAAACACTTTCGTGATAATTAGCACATAATAAACTTACGCTTTGAAACATGTTAGTTAAATATTTACTCAAAAAACGGTATGTAGATAATTATTACTAGTGCAAACTTGCCCCCGAAAAAGATTAGATATTAACTATTTACTTTTTTCCCAAGAAAACAACACACAAATAGAAAAATAACAATTGGAATAATATGTATATATGAAACCATACATATATAAAGCCAAACATTACATATATACACCAACAGCAAATTGGTGTTCTCACAATTATGTTATATTAAAATTTCTGTCAAACGTATGAAAGCTCGCGAATCTAATTTCAGATTATCATTCTCACTGTTTCATATATTTTACTGACTAGCCAAACATTTATTTATTTTTAATAAATTTAATGACGTTTTCATAAGTTTTTCCTTATAATTATTTTTTTTTAAATCTTATTGGAACATGCTAAAATCTTAATTCGGCATTCAATAAATGGCAAAGAATAATCATTAACAATACATTTGTTAAATGGTAAACAAAAGTTTCTTGTAGAATTAAATGTAATGTATATTTTTGGCATTACATCCAAAAGAGTTAAATGAAGATAAATACTAATCAATAATTTTATAGACATTTCGGATACCCCAAAACAAGTAAAATTAAACATTGCTTTGGGTATTTTGCGCCAGATGCAAGTTACCCACTTAGAGGAAGGCTGCCGATTACCCCGCTCCTCTCCCCGTGCGAGTGGCGTGGGTACTATAGGATGTTTAGTGCCTCATTTTATTAACACATAAACTACACCCCACTGATAGTGCTCGGATAACCGGATTGCCTTTTTATATCTGTTACATTTATTCAAAGCCCTGTCAAGTTAACTTCTCACGTAAAATTCATATAAAAACTCGAAAAAGATTTTACAACGTTCACCTTCGCTTTCTATCGGCAAACACTAAAGATTTATTTTTATAAAACAATCAATTATCGTTTAATACTCAGTATTTACGCATTTTTGTATTACTTACATAAATGTCGGACTGATTGTTAGTTACGCGCTGGAATTATCTTAATAGTAGATATATGTAATAAAAGAAATACAAATATTGTTTTCGATCTCAATGTAAATGCAAAAATATTAAGATCATAACCAAATAAATAATGCATAACTTCAATAATGATACTTTAGTTTTTCATATGGTTATAAGCAGATTAAAATTGACTAGACATCATACAAACTTATCAATTTAAATAATACTTATCAAATTTTATAAAAGTTTTCATTTCAAGATGTCTTACTAAATATCATAATATTTACAAGATAAGAAATAAAATGAATTACTTAGGTAAGTATAGTGGGATTATTTTATCTTCGTCAAAGGTAGCTTGTAGTTAATCCAGATATAAAAAAATTACTAAAACCTCGAAAAATATAGGTATTTCCGAATAATGATGACTTGCTTCAATTAATACACACCAGCCGATAACGAATCATAACATTGTTATCAGTAATTTATTAAATAAGTTTCAGTGTATTTTACATTCTTTTTATATATACATACTTATAAACATGTATATGAAGTAACGAAATCTTCATTTCATTATTACTTGCATATTTGCCGATAAGGCACAAAATAATATTTTCACATTATGTAAACCAATTTATTAATTGAAACATATTGTCTTATTAATTATACTTAATTTAATCTTTCAGATTTATTTCTATCTATAAAGATACCGTTTATTTATTTATTTTCATTTGAATTAATTTCTTCAAGTGATGTCATCTCGGGTAATCGAATCACGGTTATCATTGTTATTTAGACAAATAGTGAATTATATTAAATACTGTATAAGTACATATCAAAAGACAAGCTTTGAAAATTAAGTTTTTTTCATTTAATCATTAGTTGTGTTTATAGATTTAACATAATTTAAATCGTTATTATAAATAACTTTTTAAGAGTCGCCAATTGGTTACTTCGTATCATTTATAGTAAGTAGAATTATACAAATATGTTAACGTTAAGTATTAAAACCTTATGATAAATGGACAGTTTTACAATCAAGAAATCTAATCTATTAATGTCTAAGTCAATAATCAAATATTGTAGTAGTTTAATTGTACATTTGATAAGAGACAGTCACGTCTGTGATTATTCTTAAAATTCAGTTGATTTTGTTTTATTCTTTTTGAGTTTTATCAAAATTGGTTTAAAATTACTTGCTTACTGCTATGTGGACGTAAAAAAGTGCAACATTTTACCATTGGTTATTCTGTGTAGTATTGGAGAACTTCAGCATTTTTTTCCGAAGTTACGACGTTTTGATTTGCCTCTCTTGAAATATGTTTAATGTACACATAAAAATGTCAAAAAAATACATTCAAAATGATCTTTTTAATCTCACTGAAGTGTGGGGAGGACTTGGAAAGGTGTGATAATTACTGTCGGTATCGTGCCCATAACAAATTACCTGCCTTCCTTACTTTTTTCTCTGTTTGCTTATTTTTAAAAGCGTGAGGCACTGTGCTGTTAGTTTATGTTTGTAATTTATGATTTGATAAGAATATTAATGAAGGTAATTTTAACGACTTTTTTAAATTTAAAGTTTTATCGAAAATATTTTACACACACATTAATTGCCTGCCGTTAAATACTAATTTTATTATACTTCTTGACAGATTTAGCATTTGTTGAATTAAGCCATTGTAAAATATAATACAAAAAGTGTGGACTTATAAGACAGTAAAATTAAGATTAAAATGTTTTTTTTTTGAATATCAAAATATATTTCAGAATTCATAAAACTAATTTGCGTGTAAAAATTGTATAAAATCATAAGTTATAAAGAACTATATACATCTTAAGAATGCACAAAAAAATTGATGAATTCGGCGGTTACTTTGTAATATCCATTTTGAATATAAAATTAAATTTGTTAACTTTGTTATTCCACTTGCACTTTGCGATGTAATGTAATGTGTGAAGATGCTCTAAAAAAGAGACAAAACACGTGTCACATTTTGTGAAACAACAATTCGAATAACAATGTTAACAAAACGAATAGTTTGACATTGCTGATTTATAGTATTTTATAGCGAGAAAACTTTTATTTTTTTAGTAGTCTTTTTACATTTTAAGCTTATAATATACATGCACGAAAATTTTCAGTGAAAATTCTTTCAACGGATCTTATAAACTAGATGTAAAAATTAAACTAGCAACAGATTTGTATCAAATAGTTTTAGTTATACAATAATAGATCTTTATACATTTTTATTAAGATTATATATTTTATGATAATATATAATGATATCAAATTTTACAATATATACAATACATATACTTTTTTTTAAGTAAAATAAAAATTGACGGTTTTAACATTAACACACCTTATTATTAACGTCTCCCGTTATATATTGTCATGTTTTATTTTTTTATTTTGGTATAGCAATTAATCACAATTAAGAGGTATTGCGAATTATACTTTTTTTCATGCAATTTTCTACTATGTATCCAAATAAACATGCGATATAAATGACTATAATATCATGTAATATAAAGGTCTTGATAATTTATTTTATTATTATATATTAAAAAATATTTTTGACAATCATTATCCGTCGTTTGCAATATAGGAAATATCGTCATAATTTCTACTAATGTTTTCCTAGACACTATTGTACTTTGACATAATATGCACTTTGAATAGAAAATAAGTATATACGTTTTGTCTGAATCAGATATTTCTATTTAGGCATTCATAGCTTGCAGATGTTTATTTAAATCTTGATAAAAAAAACTATGGAAGAGTTTATCGTATACGAAAAACTCTTTTATGCAAGTCACGTGCAAAAAAAAGTATAAATGTCATATTAAAGCGTTACTCAAACTATGCATTTTTATTCTAATATATATATATATATATCCGCCCCACCCAAGTGCAGAATAAAACTAGCTAAACTCTACTCTACTATATTTAATATTAGTTTTCATATCTCAAAAAAAAAATACTGTGTTGATTTAAATGGCGTATTATTTAAAAATTAACTTTTGTATCTCCCTTATATATGTCGCCCACTGCGGTCTAATTGGTCAGTGCTTGCTCTACCGACCAGATAGGTCTGTATTCGATTCCCGGTAAGGTCAATGTCAAATATATATTTTTAAATTTAAAATTTGCTACCTAAGACGGGAGTGTTTGTGATGTCAATTTACCTCGAGTTTATCTCGAATGACTTATAATCAATACTCAACGAGTTTTTCTCGTCTGATCTATCAGCTTTAAAACATTTGGCGCATTGGCATTAATTGTAATGCCAAATATTTATTAAAACAAATACAACTCCATATAGAGCTCTAGACAAAAACACGTTTTCATAAAACTCTTAAAATTACATAGCTATTATACAATAAACTATTATCAATCACAGTGACACCTGTAAGCGTTTATTCAACACGCTCAAGCGCAAGCAGAAAAATCCAGACAAATATATAATTTATACAGTATAAAAATAAATTTGATAACTTTGTTAATTCACTGATTGAGACACGTGTTTCGCCTGTGTTATAAAATCTTCAGACCATTTACCATAAGATTTATTAAGCGAAAAGATTTTTATGACTTTTACTTTCTTCTGACTACAGAAACTGGGGAAGACAATCAGTGGAATAGCAAAGTTATCAAAATCATTTTTTTATATAGAAACATATTTTTTGCTTTGTTTTTATACATTTGAAGGCTACGTTTTAAATACGCGTTAAATTTGAATGAACGGATAACGTGTATCGTAAATCTATACTGCGATTTTTTAGTAAGCTTAATTCTAACGAAACCTTATACTCGAGAACGGATATAAAAAAAAATGTTTCAAACCGGTTCCGGGCCGTAAAAAAATTTAGCGTCTCCGTTCATCTACTCAGTGACAAGTGTCGCTATCTGATTAGAAATCGATTTATCGGTGTTTATTGTTTTCAAATTGAACACAGACACATATTGCCTATCTGTCTACTCTTTCCATAAGCCTCTTTCAATATAATCTATCTTTTTTTTAAATGTAGTTATGCCAATATATTTTTTTATATAAATCGTGACACTATACTTAGCATAGGCAATACTTTTATAAATATGATGTATATGGATATGTGTATAAGTATTTGAATATACTTCTTAAGTATAGGTTATTTATACAAACAGGCTCATTTTTTATTATTTACTATTACAGCCAATACCAATGCACCAAATACTTTAAAAAACAAAAATGATACGAGATAAACTCGATGTGAAAAAACAACACAAACTTCTATGACTAAAAGATCTAAATTGTATATCTATCTTACTGGAACATCAACCCAAGAGTAGTTAAGCTTTCACCGACTAAAACCCGATATTAATATTGTTATATTATATACGATTACTAACTTTAAAATGTCTATATGTATTATACATTCAACGTGCATATAATAGTTTCTCATTGGTTAATATTATAAATACAAAGCAGTTTTAGAACAATGTTACTTTTTACTCATATATTTAGGTGCAAAAATATTATAACGTATGCTTTATGCTTTATCGATCTATATAAATTATTTAATTAAAGTTTACTATAATTTTTAAGAGAAAAATGTTTTCTTCACATAATGTATTAGTATTTACAGCTGAAACTCAATAATTAAATAACCTATGATGCCCTGATATGAATATATAATATATACATTTATTTATATGTAGCTATATTATTGTATCGTGTTTAAAGGGACCGTTTCAAACGAAGTTAACTGATTTTGTTTTATTGACCACTTAAAAAGAGTCGTTTATATTGCAGCCAATACAAATTAGTATTTACCTTCTTTTAATTACTTCTCCCGCTCACCTGACAGGCAGATAAAACAGAGGTGATACAAACAAACGTAAACACTAGACGTTGAACCTGCACCATCCGAATGAATTGATCGTCAAACATTTGTTATGTTCTGATTTGAATATAAAAGCAGCTTGTATTAAAAATACTTCGTGTTAACTTATTTGAAAGTTTGTTCGTATACTTTATTGGTATCTGAAAGAAGTTTTATAGAACTCAAATGATGTTGCTGGGAAGACATTTGATTGGTTTCGACAATGATGTTTTTTTATTTAATGTTTTTTTTTACAGTAAAAAATAAAAATCATTATCATTATAGACAATTTAAGTTGTCATAACAACTTTTTCTAATACATTACTTAAAGAAGACTATCTCCATTGCTCTTGTTTGTACCGCTGTTAAGTTTATAAACCAACTATTAAAGATAAGCAACATTTGTTTTTACTGTTGTTGTAAGTAACAGATCTTTATATTTAAATAATTAGAATAGGTTTATTTTAATTTGCAGCATTTGTAATTGGGTTCATTAACACTATTAACAGATTGCAATTTAAAATATTTGTCATTATATTATCTTACAAACTTATTTTTTTTAAGAAAATATTCAATAAATAAACAACAAATGATTGGATCAATTATTGGATCAGGACCGGCTTCAAAATAAAAATAAATTGGATCAGGACCGGCTTCGCTCATCGCGAGCATTATCATAATGAGCGCTACATCAGTTGATAATGCTCGCGATGAGTGAAACCGGTCCTGATCTAATAAATTGTATGTGGAAAAAGTACTAAAAATGTTTTATTATTTTATTTTAATGCCAATCCACCAAGAATTGACAGTGAATACCTTAAAAGTGATAATTTATTATCAAAACTAAAAATCGTATTTAAATTTACATAACTCAATTTACCAATATTGAAATGGAGCATCTGATTATATAATATTTGTATCAGTTTATACGGAAAAATATGTGCTTAAAAAATATAATTGCCTGCTTCATATAATATAATTTACTGAGAAGACCTTGTGTAACATACGAGCATCAAAAATAATTTAGTATGTATAAAAAAGGTATAGGATCTCGTGACCTTTCACTAACAAGCCTTCTAAATAACCATGTAGCAATCGAGAAATAAATGTATTGACATTATCAATTTGCACTAATCCAAGAACCGTAACTGTAATCATTTTTAGTGAAACTATCGTTGCAAATCATCATCACGATGGTGCCCATTGACACCTTTACTGTCATATTACGGGTAAATGTAAAAAATCGGCCAATTTGATTCTCACGTTTAAGATATGTCACATTTTATTTTTAGTTCATGTTCGCTCCCTATGTATAATGTATATGGCCTCCTAACCAAGGCATATCAACAGAAGTTTTTTTCTACGAGAAATTAATTCGTTTTTTATTGTTTTTAATTCAAAGAATATACAAATTGCAGAACTAAATTATTTATGATTTCAAATGACCAAAAACTTAACTTACCATTGTCAATCAGGAAATTTAAGTTTTACTGAAAATCTATCCGCTTGTTTTTAATACTGTATGCCCTGTAAGAAGTCTTCTTATTTTTTACTTAAAGTTGTCAGAATGAGGATATTTTTATCAATATATATATTTTATATTGACGAATTCCAACTATAGTAAAAAATATGACTGATTATAAAACCTTGATAATTTGGTTTTTCCAAGCTGATTAAACCCAAAAATAAAATATTTCAGTTATACAGTTTTTTTATATATGTTATACGTTGATAGCTATTTCGGCTTTCGCCATCGTCAGAAATCGCTATCAACGTATAACATATATAAAAAACTGTAGAACTGAAATAAATTGATATTTGAATGGAGTTCTACCAAGTAAATGCCAAATCAATAAATAAAAAAAAAACAAAAAAAAGAGTTTTTTCAATTATATTTCACGACCGAAAACTACAAGGTTCTAAGTGAAGACGTTTTGCGGAACAAAAGTAACAATATAACAATCTTTCGAGTACAATCAACGCCAAAAACCTACACTTACAACTTTGTAGTTTAATCTTTGTAACTCGGGTCTTTGTTATTACTATTCATAACCAAATTGAAGACCAATTCGTGCTATAAATTTGACGATATTTTAATTTTTAAAAATCTATAATATTTTTTTGCTTTTTATAAAAATCGCATTGTCATGCGGTGTTTCGATAAAAATATTAATAAATTCATTAAAACACGACGTCGACTATTTTATATTAATATCGTTTAAAGATCACGCGAGGCTATTAAATATCAATACGACACCAAGGTCCAGAACCATTATTGTTCATATTGTTAACGGAAAGATCTTTTTGTTAGACATGCCCGTTTTTAAGGCCACGCTGACCTCAGCCATATTCGTGTGTCAATTATTTATTGTTTTGTTTACATGTGACGCATTTTAATTACTTCTAAATTAAATTTACTGTCGAGTGTGCTTAAGGAGATTTTCGACAACGACATCTGTTAATTGGTTTTTGATTTAATTTATGTAGTGCCTATCCACGAGGCGCGTGTTATTACAGCAGGGGTAAAACTTCTTCGGTTTTCTATGTCTTTAATTAAGCTCTTTTTGGTGACTGAACACAAGTAATTCCTCAATACAACAACTAGGTTATTCATTTTCAATGTTTTTGATGTATCTATTGAATATGATTTACTTATTCCCAATTTTAAAAAACACCCTACTCTTAAAAAAAAATTAGCTAAGATGTATGTCAATTAAATAAAGTTTTAATTTCATTATTTAAACAGTAATCAAAACGCAGTTACCTGTAAGGTGGCAATATACATTTAATCTAAGTTTCAGATGCGCTGCCTCTTTGATTTAAGATAAATTATTGTGACCTTCCAATATGAAAATGTTCCATAGCCCTGAACTAGACCAAAATAATATATTTTGATATAACAGTGTTTCCCAAACTTTTTCATACCAAGGCCCCCTAAATCTGAAAAAAAAAAATTCGCGTCCCTCTTGAATACAAACATGTTCTGCGGCCACCCCCGGAGAAAACCTGCGGCCCCGAGTTTGGGAAGTACTGTGCTATAGCACAAAATTTCACTATATAAATTCTATAATTCCCATTGCTTTGTGTAACAGAATAGTGAAATAACTGTTTCAGTGAAATTTTATTCTATTAATGCGGCTGGTTGTAATTGATTTCAAGTAAACCAACCAACCTTGTCACTTTTTTGTGATATCATGTTAAATTTTTAATTGATTTTATAAGAACTGTTTGTTAGCCATTTAATGGGTATTTTTTTGTCTAGACATGAATGTTCGATGAAAATGATAAGAGGTTGAAAAAAACATTTTCATAAAAGTTTAATATGAATTATTTATTAATAATAATAGTCTACATATTTTTTATATGTTGTTGTTTACAATGTAGATATTATCATTCTACTGTACCTAAATCTTTTTTGGTTAAAATATAAAGAAAATCGAAAAAACCCTATTTCTTCCTTATTTGATTTATTGATAAGTGAATAAATAACTGTCAAAAACTAAGTATTACATTATTTTAATCTAATGTACGCGTAGGCAAAGGAATTTTATGTTAATTACACGAGTATATAATATATGAAATGAGTCAAATACATTTTATTTTTACATAATTTATGTAATATGGAAACGATAAAATTTATTAACTGTGTTATTGGAAATTAATTTATGCCCACCAAAAAGAAAAAAAAAACGAACATTATAAATTAACCACTATGGAAGATTTCATTTATCATTATCAAAGCAATTCTTAAAACATAATTCCTTAATTAATTTATGTTTTCATTATGCGTCCATGAAATATTTCGAACGACAATCGTAGTGTAAGAATGTCATGTTTTTAAATTTATTACAAATTTAATCAAATATGTTAAGTTGGGCCGAACGAGGAATTAAAAATATTAATTTTGATGTACGCGTCTGGTGCGTTGTGATAAATTGTTTTGATCTTGAGTTACGGCTGGAATATTTTACATTAACGAATTTAGCGCCCATGCTCATTGTGATAATAGAATTTTCATATAATTAATTCGTAAAGGCGGCTATTTTTTAACGTCTAAACGTATAATGTTACAACTTGAAAAATACTCTCGATAATAATTCAGGGATTATCTTGTATTTGTGACATGATTGCTATAGAAATATCAATTTGGTATGTTTTTATTTCAACATTCTTCAGCTGTTGCCTTTAATATATATGAAACGTTTAATAAAACATAATATATATTCTATGCATATAAAAGAAATTCGACAAACATTTATTGATAATAACTATTGTAAAATATTTAATGTTCTGTGAGTATCTTAATATTTAAAAAAAAAGTTATTCTATTCAATTAATGATGTATTTTCTATTAATCATCAAACTTCTTAATATGGTTGAATAATTGACTTACTATCAGTCCTCCAATTTGTTTTTTTTTTAATTCGATAATGTTTTTTACACTATTTCATTCCGCTACCGGTTTTCCAATATTTTCGACAAAATATTGAAAAATACCATTTAATAAAAGCTTTTGTTTTGAAATACAAGTTATCATTAAAAAGATATCACATAATTTATTCATCGTTATTCGTTATCAGTAGTTTTATAATTAAACTAGACAAATAAATACAGAAAAAAATAATAAGATTGCACTAATATATTTTAATTTCATAACTCTATGTATGATGATTATTATTATTGGTTTAATATTGAAAAGAGGCGGTTTTAAATGGTCTTTCGCCAATCAAATCAGTTTCTTACACTATGAAACAAGCTAACTAACATTTGTTCAATTACTCGATATTCATACAAGGAAAATTCTTACGTACTATCAAATCGACGTTCGAAATTTTCCAGTGCCGCAGAAAAATCCTTGCATGATTAGGTTTTTCTTATTAACTACTTAACCGCCCAAAACAAACAACATTCACATCCTGTGCAGCCCGAAATTAGTATCCAATTAATTATTCACCTCGTTTTAAAACATCCGAGACAAATTGAATTAATTCGGACCGGGTCGTAAATTTCTAAGTCGATATCTTTCGGACATATAAGTTTCGAGTAATAATAATTTTGTGGACCACTCGAAAGGGTCCCGGACGAAACGTTTGATAGTCCGTTACATTCTTGGAGACGATTTCATTTCGTTTAAACTGGGACATACAATAAAAGATGTGAGTTGAAAACCACACAAGACAAGTAACAAGATAATTCAAAAAATATATATTTATCACTAAATTCTATCTCAATTTATAACAGATAAAAAAAAACATTTTAGCAATAAAATATATTTAAAAAATAATTCATGAAAAAATTAAATAGTTTTTTCTTCCAACTCTTTCTATATCCACTACATATATATATATGTACAGCATTAAAAGGTCTGATATTTAGTTGCTAGAAATTGAGATAAAATAATATAAATATATATATATACCTACAGACAAAGAGAAGACTTAAAGGAATATTTAAATGCCACTTAAACGGATTGAGTTTTTTACGAGGACTGGTTGTAAGCCATTATTTAAGCCAGGGATAAATGGAAAAATATTTTATAAGGTCTCAATTATATTATGTGAATATATATTTTTAAATTGCGGTGAACCTAACAAAATTCGTTGGTGTGTAGTTTTTTCCTCAATGTCATTATGGACTCTGCGTTATCTTTACGGATCATCGCATTCAAGATCAAGAGGTTTAACACCTTGTGTTTAACATATAACACTAAAAACCGTAAAATAATCTGTGTATTTCCTAATAAAAGTCCCACTCTTTAAGATTATGGAAAATAAACTCAACGCAAAACAACCGGAAAATAATTTATTTTCTGTTTCCGCTTCATCTAAAAAATGTCAAAACTTTTCTAAAACATATTCCGAGTTTCTTTCTTGTTGTTTTAAACGCGATTTTTAATTTTATTTGCAGTCGACTAATCCCTTAACAACCACTCATAATTTATTTTGTATTCTTATGTTGGACAGATTAAAAAAATACTTGTTCCAATTGAACATCAACAAACTTATTTTGAATAATAATTGATCCAGGCAGAAATTCAACCAATAATATATTACCAGCAGTACGCTTAGTTTGTTATTCGTTTCTATATATAGTATAATTATTTCAAAATAAAATATCTTATATTTAAAAAGGTTAATAGTTATTTTTTTTACTTTTAATAACCGCCAGAGTACGTATTTTACTAGACCCTGCAGCTAGTCATTTAAGTCATTTTTTTATAAATTGATTTCAAAGTTCGATGAATCTTGCCTATTATTAAATAATTATATATTTTTTATACTTAGCTAAATGAGATGTATATATAATTAGGTCCAACGGGTTAAAAATAAACCCCTTAAGCGCATAACTCTTTAGCTACAGTCAGTCCGAGCAATAATATACTCGTCCAAGAGTTGTATCTGAATCGTGTCATGTTTTTATTTCAAACTATGTAATTGGGTTTATCTCAAGTTCTCTTAGATATGGACTCGTAATATATTATAATATAAAGATATCGAGGTGTTATTTTGAATTTATCAGGGTTTGGGGACAAGGCATAGATTATTTGGGTTATCAGTGACCTAATTCTACATTAGTTATTTAGAGTGAAATTAAATGTAAGTTGTTTATTTACTCAACAATAACAGAACGTGTTTTTTTTAATAATTGGGCCCATAGAGGTGAAGTAAGCCAAATGGTACTTAAGAAAAAAAAGTTAGATGTGTTGTAATATTCTACAGACTACACATCTTAAAGTATCGTAAAAATTAAGTAACCTCAGATAATACACTTAGCAATAGTGCTATATCCGTAAAATAAAAATATGCAATCCACCAAAACACCTTAGTAAAAGACTGTGAAAAAGTAATTGTTCTTAATAGTCAAAGAAAAAAGTTGTAACATTTTACTTGTTAACTTACTTTTCCTCTCAAGAGATCTATAAGTACATTATAAAATATAAAATATTCTAATTAATTTAAAATATCTAAAAAGTGTTTCTTTTTGTTTCTAACGCAGTAAAAATTTATGGTATAAAACTAGTTTATATTAAATGCATGATTTTGTATGTTTTTATCATAATTTAGATTAAATTGATTTCAAGAACAAATAAATATTGGATTTCATTTATTATAATTTTTATTGTTTGAAAATAGCTTTTAAACAATATGTTTTCAATATTTCAGTATATATTTAATATCATCGTCCATTTTAATCGTCGAAATTAATGACACTTGCTTATTTTAAAAATAAACTTCACGAAATAAATACCCACATTTAAAAAGAGCTGTCAAAAACTAACAGCATACAAATTAAACATTTCGTGTTAAAGAAATATTAGACATATTTTTATAACCATCACATAAATTACACTCTTAGAAAACGAAGCGTGGCTCGGATATAAAAATTATCAATAAAAAATAATGTATGCAAATTTATGTAAATTAATTAATTGCTGTTAAATTCCGCTTATTTCAAGCATTCGCCAAATAAATTTTGCATATTTTGACAGTTCTCTTGTGATTTGGGCTCAAATAAACGACCATATTGTCATTTTTATGATTTCAGATAACCTAACACCTAGAGATATTATTAGCCCATTCAAGCGTTTTCTATGGTTCACGAAATATAACACAACACAAATGAGTACTGCTTGGTGCCCATATTGAAAATTAATTTAAATAATTGCCAGGTCACACGAATACCTAGAGTTGATTAATATTCAAATATTTTCTCACCTAAATAAAATTAAAAGAATCTCGCTAATGGATTTAACTGCCTTGTTTTCGCGAAATTTTTATAAATCAAGAAAATAAAACTATTTTTTTGTTGTTTTTAAAAAATATTCGTTTTTGATTAGGTTATTTCTGTTAATATCTGCGATACGATACCGTCTAGTTATTAAGCCTTTTTGATAGTTACATATGAATAATCAAAACTTTATTTTCATTCGGTTCAGTTATAGCTTTAGAAGGATTCAGTTTCAATATCAAATTAAAACATTTTTTTTTTCGTAGAATACATTTCCAAATAGAGCAAGACTAATATGGATTTCACGATACATTTATTGAATTTCAAAAATGAATCGAAAATATTTATGACCTCCTCAAATGGGCCTGTTTAAAAATATGTTATTTTAGTGGTCATTACTTTTCATTTCCAACTGCACTACAGATTTAAAAAAATGTTTAATTTCTGATATTAACGTCTTTAATACATGCTATGTATCTATTGAGTTAAAGAAAATCTGAAACCCTACATATTTTTTATAAAAACAATGGGAGATTAAAATTTCAATTAACTGTAGGATTTAAAGAAGACTATAATAAGCTAAATGAAAATATGTCAACAACAAGAAGAAGACTTTACTCCTGAGCTTAATAATAAGTCAATACCAGGACCTGTTTTACTTGTTATGTTAAACGAATAATATTATAATAGCTTCAATAGTATTATATATTGAGCTTTTTTGTTTTTAAAAACCTCTGTCTTTAAAAGTATTTATACTTAATTAAATAGTTTTAAAGTAATTATTTTTTTAATTAAAAGATTTTTAATTATTCAATCTATGTTTCCAAAGCGATCATTATGAGAAAATATCGATAGTAGAATTATTTAAACGAACCAAAGCGTGAAATTGTATAATTAACTGAATTTTACTCATCTATTAATTAGCTAATTATATATTCATAATCAAATTAATATCACCCGGCAACTGGCTTGTATTATTTATATATAAGTATATTATACAAATTTCATATTAAATTCACCCATTTGCGGTCGGGTTACTTAATTTATGGTGTATCTGAATATTTATTATTATTTTCATTGAATTGCAGTATATTTAATTAATTTTGATAGTTTAATTAATAAAATTTATGGTTACACGACAATTTATGAAGAGTAAGTTTGGCAACAACACATCTACAAAAATTCTAATGGTATTTTACTGAATATTATTCATTGTTTTTCATTCTTATGATAATAAATTATCAGCAAGCATTATTCAATACAAAAGAGAGTTCACTAGTTGATAGATTCAGTTCGTACAATATTATTAATACTCTTTTGTTTGTTCTTTATATATTTGAATATATATGTAAATTAAGTTACACAGGTTATGTCAGATCTGTAAAAAAGATAAATAAATGTTTTTTTTTTAATTATACGCCAAACTTATTTTTGAGTGGCTTAAATGTACAATAATGATTATTATTGACATTTGTATAATTCATCTACAATAAATTGACAACTAATCGTTGATTATATCAATTTAATACGTTTATAATACATGCTATTGTTTTTAATAATGTGTTATATTTTTATTTTTGTTTGATATATTTTTTTTTATTTTTATACTTATTTCATAAAATCTTATTTGATTTTGTTTTTACAATTGGAAACGCTTTTATATCTTCAAAGAATGTGAAAATTCACTCTATTTTAGGTAAATAGGAAATGATTGTCAACTATAGAAAAATCGTACAAACACATTCTGCAATAATTTCGTTATTTCCATAAATTCCAAAAAATATCTACCTTATAAAAACGAATTTTTATTTAAATATTTTAAAAACATTTATAACGTTAATATTACATGTTACACATTGAAAATGTAATTTTAAAAAAAATGCACAAATAAATGAACACAATAAAATATGTTTCATGCTATAATCTATACGACTCTTATAGATTGTATTCTAATATAACACCTACAATCCAGTAAAGTGCATCGACCCCCCTTTTCAATAAGATTTTGTACCAAAGAGAGATATATACATAGTTGGAAGGAAAACTTCACAATGGCCGCCCGAGGTGTTGTGATTTTATCTCGGTGACTTCACTGACATCTTTTTACTGCACTCATAACTATTATTGTTAATTTATTTGTTTGAATAAATTCTTACAGCATAATATTAAAAAGTTTTTTTTATATGTTTTAAATATCAATATTCTTTAATATATTTATTCCCCCCCCCCTCCACTTCTTCATGTCTCTAGTCCTCGTCAAATTGCTAACTCTGCCAATTGTTTCTTCAAAAATTATTCATATTTATACGTAATTATAGCAAATATTAATGTGGAATATTTTTATTTTAGTATTCAAAAAAAATCACCTCTACATATGTAAAAAAGTATGTTACCCGCTTAATTTAAGATGTTTATTTTCTCGGTTGCATATTTAAATGCAGCACACGACGTGATACCTGCATTTCTACTTGCATAAAATACAAAAAAAACTTATAAACAAGTCAAAATATTGGATTATTATTCAAATTGTGTTGCATATTATTTTGACTGCATCTTTGTTAGGGGCATGCGACATTTTCTTGTGTTCGATATTCATTTGTTATTTTAGTGTTCATGTTATCATTCTTATTCGATAACAGTTTAAATTTAAATATTCCGTCTCCAGGGGGCTCGACTAGTTATAAAGAGTTCGATATTCAAATTCAAGTGTGCCCTTAATGATTTATTTACCCACGGATTTTATTGTGATGTATTCGATTTTTGAAATTTAAATTCTATTGATGTTTGTTTGTAGGGTGTGAAGAAAGTATTTGCATTTAGAAAACTGAATTGATCAGTTTTTTATATAATAAAATCTGAACCTTACAATAATATATTTTGAATTGACTTTTTTATAGACTTGAAGTAATTGTATGCTATTTAAAGCTTACAATTAAAGCTGTGGAAGTATGGAGTCGTGGAATCGTGGGTTTTATCCTGAATCGGAGTTTGAAAAATAGTACGGCTCAGAAACATTTAAAAAAATGATTTTTATTCAAACCACAAGAGTGCATAGTGTTGCCACTGCAAATTAGGCTAATGATGTACATATGTATAAGTCTAAAAAAAATGATTGAAAAATTTCTTTATAGTCAGAGTCGGAGTCATTCGTTCGACTCCACAGCCCTGGTAAAAAGTAGTGACTTTTTTGTGCTGATAACCCTAAGAGAGCATCTTTTTTTATTACAATTATTTTTGAAGATTTCTAATACCGTTAAGTAGTTCTGTTTCCATTCACGGTAAACAGAATCATCTTATCTGTAAGCAGGATATCCTGGGGGTACAACAAAACCCCATAAAATATCACCAACGCTTAGTATTAACAGTGATAGAGCAATTATTCTATTACGCCTAATTAAGGGGCAGTCAGTAATTAATCAAAACGACCACTTCATTGTGTTAAATTTAATAATTACAACACAGGAAACATCAGATAAAGCGTTCATTTTAGGAACAGACCGAGATAAATCATTCAAACCGCTTTATTCTAAATTTGAATTTCGAAAACTGCGTCTTGATTTTGAATACTGATCAATATTCAAATTTAGAAACATAACGAATGTATTCTATTCAGTGTCTTGATTTTTGAACAGTTTGATATTCAAAATTATTAGACATAGAATACATATAAATATAAATATTATCAATAAACACATTACACATTTATTTATTTTTTGTTTCTCATATTATTAAGTGTTGAAAAATGACAATGTAGTCCATATTTAAAAAAATACATACCGCAATGCGTCACTAATAGTCACAATTTAAATTCAATTCGAAAGTTGAAAAGACCTTCTATTGTTTTCAAATATAGAACGTTACCTTTTTTTTAAATATGACATTTCAATCTGTATGCATTACAGTGCACCAACACACAATAACCATAAACAACAAAGACAGATCTTTCTGTTCATTACAATATTATTTTTAAGTTGCACGTCTGGATCAAAACCAAATTTCTATGATCACGCACCGACGTATTATGATTGTGTTCCCTTCACATAGAAATTTTCGGGGAATGCCCTGAATAATTTTACATATATTATTTTAGTAAGAATGCTAGTACTATTTGAGTTGCATTATACGAGGAATATTATTTACTATTGAAATAATGAAGTCATACGCAAGCTTTTAAATTTTAGTATAAAATTAAAATGAATAAATTATAGGTTTCGAAAGACAGAATAATTGTCCTTGAAAGGTTGCGATTCACTTTCTATAGTTTCAGAGTAATTTTAAACGTATATAAGATTATTGATTGAAGTGCCATTTACTTTTCAGAACTCCATCATAGGTTGATGTAAAAAAAATATCCATGTATTTTAGCTATATAATTCATATGTTATGTATAATTGATGACTTGCTAGCCATTCAATTATGTCCGGGATGTTGAAAATCAAGGAAATAATATCACCTTGACAAATTACATCAATTATAAACTAATTAATATAAAAATATTCGATACTTTTACCCAGAGGTCGGCAAACCGCGGCTATCTGCATAGTCGTTTGCGGCTCTTCAAACATCAACTTGAGATTTTTTATCACGTTTTTTTACCCTAAAAATCAATAAATATTTATGGGTTTCTTTCCTGTTTCTACAATAAATTCATTCCTTTCACTTTAAAGTTTGCCAACTCTTCCCTTAACCCATTGTCACTGGTTCATCTGTTTTAATGGTCGATTTTAGAAAGCTGCTTTTTTTTTTTTAAATCAGCAGCATTGGAAATATTGTTATAAATATCTTTTACATAAACGATTATTATTATATTCAGATGTATTTACTACAATCCTTCTCTTTATCAATTATATAGCCATATTTCATACATTTTTTATATTTAAAATCTAAAGCGGTCATTAATTTAGTTATATATAATAAATCACAGTCATTAAAAACATTTTTGTGAAACCTTCTTACAATAAATAACATATTCTAATAACGTATTCAAAATAATTGATCTCTCTACTTAAAATATCAAACGCGTGCTATAAAAGACTATTTGAATAAAAGGCATCGCTTGAAATTTAATACTTTTTCAAAAAATGTATTTATTTAAGGACCTTCACAGCAATTCAAAGATTTAAAGTTATTATAAACACACGTTCAACTGCAGTTTAGCATTTTTTTAAGCAGCTGCACTCATCGAAAAGTAAAAATAGTATACAGCCCTTCACAGAATGATAATAGGATATCTTATTTAAAAATTTACATAAAGTTTTGAAGGTACACAAATCTTTCAGATTTAACCGAGTAGATAATATGTCCATCTAGTTACTATTGATATTCAAATTTTCGGATAAATGTTTGCATTTAAATTTAGCACGTGTCGATTACGGCATTTTTTTCTTTAAGTAAATAATTATCTATGCATATAATTGCAGTCACGAAAAGAAAACATAATGTAACAAACCATATAAACCCATATAATTTACATTATAGTGTTGATGCGTCCCTTACTTTTTTTTAATCATGTTTATTGTATTCTTCTTGAGGCACGTGCTTCTTCTTATATATTACATCTTCTAATATAATTCACTTATAACAACTCAGAAAAAGGGGAATGATTTTATTTACATAAAACTAAATTAGAGTATTTTATATCTTGTATCTTTTTTTAATAAATAGTTTGTAACAAATTAATAGCTAAGAAGAAGATGTCTTGAATTAATTGTACAGTTATTTATTACTGTTTAAATTTAATATACATTATTACTGTAGATTATCCTTGATTTTCATATAATTAAATACGCCATCAAACTAAGCGCTGTGCGAATAACAATGTCAAGTAAATATCAATCGCTATTGTACCTTGACAGTCGGCTTTGTATTTGATAGCAGATTATTACGCCTGTCGGCATCATCGGTCTTGCATTAAAATGCCTTTCCACCAAATTCCGCAGCGCTGCCAACAAAACGAAAAACACCACGGCCAAATAATTAATTGCGTCGATTTTTTATTGTTAACGTTCTTTTGAAAATGTCCACTGTGAAGTTATCAACGATCACTCATTCTCAACTAGATATTCATCTTGCATGGCCCACCCACATTCACTACTTTTTATAGTACGCTATCGCCCAAGTGGCAGGAAAAATAAAACAGTTTATTTTCATCATAAACAATGAGACGGTGATTGAAAAAAAAAAAATTTTTTTTGCAATGAACGTCAAAACTAGAAAAAAATGATAAATTACTGCCTTCACTTCATTGAAAATTGTATGAAATTCCGTCTCATCATAAAACCGTTTCATTGATAGGTAAAACAGTAACAAATATTCGCTACTAGTATGTTATACTACGAACACTGACTAGCTACTATACCCTTGACCTCTTCATCTTCGTATATTGTTTTATTTAAATAAATCTCACTATAATTCAATATAAAAACTTACATTTAGTTATCTTCTAAACAAAATATTACCAATACAATACTGTAAACAAATCTAAAAATAAGCATATCTCACTTTAGCAATACGATCCATAATAATTACCAAATATATGTATGAGGTCATATTGTGATTCCCTTTTGGTCATGGTAGATTTTTTAAATCTATGTATGTCCGTTCCCAATGTAGAGCGTATGATCTCGTAATGGATATATCTCAATTGAAGTTTTTTCTACGAGAGCTGCTTGTTACTCAGTTGCTGAAACTCACTTTTTTAAATAAAGTATGGATAGGAGAGTATGACTAGGACAGAACTAATGTTTAACTAATCGCTCTCACTACGCTCCGTTAATTATAGAATTAGAAAGGATGGAGGGAATACTCAAAAATCACAAACACCCATGCTTTTGAACAGAAATCTGTTCGTACTGTTAATTGAACCCGTAGGGCTGCCAACGTAATAGACCGCTGCGCCACGGACTTGACGTTCTCACATGGTGTTGTTTCGTTTATCATATAAAATCAATCACAACTGTGATATTCAATATGTTGTAACAACTTGATAAAGTTTAAATATACTTAATTCTGACAGTATCAAAACATGGTTGCACTGGTCTTTTGTTATTGATAATTCTTGTTTGTCTCTCGTTATTTAATAAATAATAATTTAAGTGCCAAAGGTGAGAGAATGTATCTGAATGTCTTGAAATCAACAATAAGGCCCGGACGCACTTATTTGTATTTCACACTTTGCATTATTGTTTCGGTCACGCCACTCACTCCCCGCGGCAATAGTCGCTTCATAATATGAACTATACTATTTCATCCAAACTTACTTACCTACCATTATAACAAACTATTCAGTTTGTCTATTATCTTTTATTTTCTTTCCATAAAACGCACCCTTGCCATTAAAGTCATGAACAAATAGTCTGTGCCGAACTATTTCAAGAGGTTTTATAAAAATATTAGCTTCATCAACGAATCCATGTCACTTTATAAATAGAGCAGTGGTTTTCAAACCTTCAAAATTCACAGATGTCTTAGTCGGTCGTCCATGAACAATTTTGATAGTCTTTGGTGTTGTTGCAGTAACGTCATTAGCGTCACAAATCTATTGACCTATTCTAAACATGCAGCATCAAACACTACACTTATTAATCAAGCTTTATTGCTATTTAATGTATTATTTTTTACCATATCCGCTCTCAATGTGGAGCATATGGATACATAATGTAGTTTATTTCAACAGAAATGTTTCTACTAAAACTACATGGTACTCAACTGCTCGAACTGTCTTTTTTTCCAAAGGGAGTTGGGATATAAGCATAGGGCTAGGACAAGACTAGTGTTTAGTTAATTATTCTCGCTACGCCTTTTTCTTAAGATAATATGGATAGAAAGAGGGAATTTAAGATATCACATACATCCATGCCTTCGAACAGAAATTTATAAATCGATTTAAATGTAAATTTACTATACTGGGATTCAAACACGTGACCTCCGTAACCGAATTCATTGCTGTTGACTACTCGACCACGCATACACCATTTACTTATTTACTTATTTAACTGCTGACTGCTGGTCTACACAAATGTTTGTCACTTTTTAAGATTATATTTATTGATTTCTACTAACTGACTGAGCTTCAGAAGACATTCAAAACAGCTTTTCCGGCAATTATTGTTTGAAATCGTTCATATTATAATACGATTACTTGACGTGTTCTGTCACGTTATAAAAGAGTTATTACAGATGCTAAGTAGTACATTCAGCGAAACTGCTTAAAAAATCAATCAATTTTCATAAGATAACGAAAAAAATTCAAGCTTTTGAACCGTCATCAAACTGATATAATTTGACAAACGCCGTTTTGCGAATCACAGATTGCTAATAGGATAATGAATCGCAACATTGCAAAGTCAGGACTCATCAAATATTTGCAATCAGCTGTCAATTTGACAGACGGACTCTTTTGTTGGGTTAGTTTATTTGGCGGTGTGATCGTCGCGCTGCGGTAGGTGAGGCTCAGCTAATTTCTTTAAAGTAAGTGATCGTCGATGGTAAACTGGTGGGACATGATAACACACAATCATTCGATTTTGATTGATATTTACAAGATAGATTTTGTTTACAATAAAAAACTGCTTCCTTCTGAAATAATTTATGTAAAATTTAAGCATGAATGCGAGGTTTAAACTACACTATGTAAATTTTGGCCAAATTGAGATATCGACATAGTGTGGGATAGACTTTCTTTCCAGTTCAAATATTCTCCAATACAAACAGAAGAAAAAACAGTGAGTTTGACTTACTGGAGGATGTTTCAACAGCCATAGTAAAAAAATGACATTTTTGACGTAATGTTGTTTGCCTTCCATGTACATGTATGCTTTTTTTTATCAAAAAAGATTTTTAAAAAAAATTAAAAAAAAAAATTTTTTGTACAAATTCTACATTTATTTTATATGATCAGGACCGGTTTCACTCATAAAGATTATTTTCATCAGTTGAAAATACTTTTTAGTTTTTTTGAATATCGACAGTGAACACCTTAAAAGTAAAATAAATGAATATTTATTCAAACAAAATTTTCCTGTGTTTTGCAATCTTATATTTATTTAAAATTTGTTTAAATATTGCTTGTTCATTTCAAAATATTCAATATAGTTATGTACATATTACAAATCTGTTGTTCTCAATATTTTGTATATATGAAGATTTTTAGTACAGGTCTGAAATTCTAGAACCAGGTCGTATCACATATTTGTCGAGTATTAAAATTTCAATGTTTTTAGTTCTCAACGAACAGCACACACACATACTAATCGATACAAAATATAGTATAATTATATAAGATAGATTTGTGCCAATGGTTGACTTTCAATGAAAAATATGAGCAGCGAGATGACCATCTGGTCATATCTCCGTTTTGAGATTTTGAAATTGAAAGCCATAGTGTTGGTTACTTTTTCGAATATAACGGATTATAACGACGAACAATTCGTTAGAACTACATTTATGAAACGTGTAACGATACAATTTTAACGAAATCATGCGAAGTATTTTTAATATTCTATTTAAAAAAAAACATAGAAATATAATGGTTAAATTTTATTTTTTATCGCTTGTTTCGTAGCATTTTATTTGGCGTAGAGGTCTACGAAGAAATTTTCAAATTTGTCACTTTATTGTTATTATAAAAAATATTTTCACGAAAAATAATTTTGATATTTTTTTTATATTACATATGTTCTTAATTTATAAATAATATTGTCATGAATGGCTTTTTAATTTTTATGTTACAGTTGTTTAAAAAAAATCCCCAATATGATGTCATGAACTGCGCAAAAGAGTCAAAGTCACAGCGTTGGTTATTGAGTGAAAGAAATGGCAATAACCATTCGACGTTTGCGTGCAGTACTTGCAAAATTTATCTGTTGTATATACACTTTGAGAACAGCTTTCGTCATTTTGAACATATTTTAATTAATTTTAACAATCAATATAATTAAATAAAAAGTGTTCTTTTAAAATCTAATGCAAAATTGGCATACACAGTCAAGGAAAATACAATACAATTAATACTTTCGATGGATTCGGCGGTAACTTTGTGGAAGTTCATTTTAATATAAAATAAAAATAACTTTGATTATTCCACGTATTGTGTATCAATATGTGACACGTGTTTCTCCTCTTTCAGAGGCATCCTCAGACAACTACTTTCGCAAATGTTTGCTTAAGTACGAATGATTTTAATTTTACTATTCTGATATATTATAATAAAGATCAAAATAAAATGGGAGGTGATGATATAAAAAAAAACAAACGATAATGGTAATACGTGTCACATTTTGATACACAATACGTGGAATAATCAAAGTTATTTTTATTTTATATTAATACAATTAATATTTGATTCTCATCATTAAATGCCTGTTAAAATCATAACCGTTTGAATATGCGCAAATAAATCATTAATATGTCCCAGAGATACTGCGTGTTTTTAAGAAAAATAATTTTGCCTAATATACACTCGATTTCGATATTTTAAAAACCTATAATGACTCAGTATAGATAGAACTACACATATTCAATAAAATATTGCTTATATTATATTAAAATACCAAGTATTTGATTTTTTAAATTTCTTGGACATCCGTGTTCGCTTGCATATTTTCCGGACACGTGTGTCCGCTTGGTATTCAAGTGGTTAAGATCAATTACAAGTGTACGACATTTATAAATAATTATTTATGTATTTCTAAGTGATAACAACGATACATATTATTACAACTGACACCAACGCGCCATTTATTCTAAATCCAATAAATCATTGAAAAACGAACGCTTTTTTGGTATCGGTATAAATTTATTCTTACAATTTCAGTATGAAAAGCTTTAAAGCTCTCGTGTAGTTTTCAATTAAGCTGTCGTCTAATAGTGGAAATGAATGTAGGAAACAATGAATTACTCATCAGAGGTTGGCCTTAATGTGCTAGATCCTGCTATAAGCATGTTATTTTGCTTTGGAACGCCGTCGGTAAACGCCTCTTGCGTTATAATTGTTGGGTTACTTCTTTATTAAGTGGTCTCAACTTGTTAAATACTTTCAAGTACAAACAATAATTAACGTTTTGAATTATTAGTGTGATTTTTAAACCGTTTCTCGGACTCAATTTATGATAATTGCTACGGTCAATAATTGCTCCATCATTTTTTTAAAGCAATAATGATAATTTAAGTTACCTTACGAATTTGCATGTAACTTTAGTGACATACATGTTGTTCACAAAATAAACAATTGCACTTTGTTAATTTCTGATGATAAATAAAACTAAGCCATAGTTATTTAATGGTGGCACAAACTACACTATCAAGCACAGTTTTCTTTTCTAAATGCCTTCAACGATAGCCAAAATTACTCATTTGCAACCAAATAACACCTGATATTTAATCCCTTGAGAAGTGAGAAGTGAGCCAAGTAACAAAATGGTCAATCTTTTCTATTAAACTTTTAAGTGCAATAACGTTTTTATTTAGTATTTTTGTTGATTGCATATTTTTAGTTTAGGAATTGCAGTGAGTATTTATATTTTACAGTACTTTAAGACATGTAGAATATTATACCGAATTGAACAAAATTTTCCCTAAAATACCACTTGGCTCACTTTACAGGCTCATTAAAAGTTTAATTTTTACATGTGTTTCGTCAACTCAATACTAATATATATTTCCAAATCATTCAATATGATATTTTAATTGAATAGATGTTAATTTGGCATGTTTTCTTCTTTTGCAGGTAAAGACTTTGTCCAACTCAGCCAATTTCACGGATATGGTAATAACTTGTTCATATTTCTTAAAAAGGCATATCTCAAATATCAATTAAGCCATAGATATTGAACTATAGTTCTTATTTAAATTCTTAAACGAACCTTACGTAGGTGCGGTTAGTATAGTGAAAGATTTGTCTATGTATATTATTGTCTATTAAAATAAAAGAAATAAATCAATAGTTCAGCCATTTGAAATGACTAAGCAAAAATTTTAATTTAACAAGGTTGTTTATTCTTAATGTACAAATCACAAATGCATTCACAGATTTAGTGAAGATAAAAACAATAATTATTTCAAAATAAACTACTTATTAAGATAAAGAAAAAAAACTCACTACTATTTATTGTAAAGAACATTTAGGTTTCTTTTCTTAAAAGTATTGTTTATGAAAATATATCGAATAATTAAAAAATGTGTTTTTTTACAATATAAACGCCTACGGCACTGTTATTTTGTTGATTCATTTACAGATACAAAAACCATACAAAAATTTTACACTAAAATCTAATCAAATAAAAATATATGGGTTAATTAATATTATATAATAATATTTGAGGATATTTTTGTTATTTTGTTAAATTATAATTCTAGCTTTAAACAGATTTAAATGCCAAATTCTTAATTAGTTTTATATTCGTATTCTTTGTTAATTGATAAAAATCTAAATTCGTGCTAACGGTTATATTTTTATACTAATAAAGAAACTGCGAGAAAAAATAATAGAAGTCCAAATTTTTATTTTTAAATTGAAGAATGGATATTTATAGCAAAAACGCAAACTCTGATTTATTGTGCTTAAAATATAATCAAATCCATACTTAACAATTTATTATTTTCTGTCAAGCAATAAACTATTGTCTGATAAAAATAGTATTTGACTAAAAAAAATTAAAGTTTGTATTAGGTATTAAAATAACATTTTTTTTTCATTTCAATATTGCACGATCCCCATTCTTTCCGTAATTCCTTTTTGAATTTATACCACAAATTTTCTGCAATCTCACATAAATATCACGGTCGATTTCCTTTCATTAGTTTCATTATCTCAGATCAATTGGTTGTTAAATTGTAAAATTTTAATTAAATACGCTAACATTTAAAAAACCTACAATAGTAATTATTATTAACATTATTGAGTTTTTTTTATGAGTCGCTCACGATTTAAAAACACATTATATCTTGAAATGTACAATAAATAAATTTATCTATTTTGTTATGTTTTACAACATTTTAAAGAAATATTTATTCTTTTGGGCATTTATAAAATACGTAACGTATACATGCAACTCTTACCGAATGTATCCGAAAATACTCGATGATGCATTGTGCGCTGTAAGTAATTGAGCATAATCGCAATTAGTAATCAGTACCTAAAGTAATCATTCATTGAACTAGGAAACAAGTCGCTTAACCCCCGCTGTGCCGGGTCGACGACACGCCGATTCGCCGCGACCGGCCGTCAGCCGATATGCTGCGATATCAATTAGTTTCAGGCGAATTTAGAATAATTCCTACTTCGCATGAAATTCAACAGTTGAATAAAGTATTTTTTTTTACAGCATTACTTCCAATTTCAAGAGGAAGAAAGTATACAATATACTTATATATATGGATTAAATACTATTGTTTTATAATTTACCTTTCACCCAGAATAAAAAAAAAACATTACTAGACAATATGACAATTTTTTATTAGTACTATATTTCCTGTCTGAGAAAATTTATTTCCGGAATTTTAAATAAAATTAGCGAACAATATAATTTATTGCAAGCAAATTTAAATCAAATTAATTGTTTACATTTAATTTGACAACAAAATACTCTCGCACTCTGCTGTGATAAAAAATAGATTGTCAGTACTATCTTATACCGTAAAGATCATATTTAAATGTGGAAGAATCAATGATTCTCAACTGTTTTTCCAAGTAAATCGACAATAAATATGTTGGTAATTCACTTATTATCAAACTAGATTGCAGTACTGAAATTTCATATTAAATACCGGTATTACAAAAAAAGCGAAATATTAAGGCAAATTGGAATTTATGAAATTGAACGTACGAGTAAATCAAAATCAACAGCGACATTTCATAAAAAATACTATCAATATAAAATATTAAATAATAATATACGAGCTATTTTCATAATTATCTTACAGTTTATTTAAAAAATAAATACATTACTAAAAACGTATTTTTTCATAGTTTAAGACAGCGATTTTCAACCTGGGAGGCACGAACAGTCTAAAATATTTATTTCCCCTTTAAAATGTGTCTTTATTACTATATGAAATAAAGGATGGGGAGGCGCAGAAACATAAAGGTTGGAAACCACTGGTTTAAGGTTTTATAATATGTGATGATCTTATACATTCAAAATTCTATTTTGACTCATTTCCACCATTAGTATTTTTAAATTTTCATAACCGTTATTTTGATATTGAAAAAAAAAACCATAAATACAAGCCTCGATTACCAATATGAACAATTCAGACATATTGTTATGAACTGAAAATGAACAAGTCGACATGTATTATATTTCAAAATATGAATAAATTTGTATAATTATTATAAACTTTATTATCATAGCTGAGTGACTATTATTATTTATAAAACTTTTATAAAAATGGCATCTTATATCGGGTTAATCGTATGAAAAATAGGCCTCACCGCAAATAATAGTGCCTGAGTTTAAAATTAACGTAATAACTTGTCAGTAAACGGAGCAAAATTTTCCTTTAGAGCAAATTGGACGCACTCGTGTTTTGATAGTTTTTCTCTCTTTCAAACTTCACTGTGTTTTTTATTCAAAACTATTATTACTGCATTCATTTCTGTTGATCTGTCGTGAGTTTTCAACGGAGAAAAAACATTTGAGAACAATTGAAATTGCTGCGATTTTAACCAGAACTAAATTAAAAATCTTCGCGCATTATGGGGCCAATGATTGTTTCATTGGATATTAAATATCAAATTAATATATTTCAGTGCTTAAAATAATTTAATATAGTAAATATACTATAATATTAATTAAATAATTAAAATATTAATTGTTGAGCTACTTTAAACATGCTTAATTAGAAAATAGCAAAAATAATAGACAGCAGTTATTATATTAATTTACTTATAATAATGTCAATGAAACGATTCGAATCTTAAGCATTCGTAAATGTGACGTAATTTCTCCTAGAATTTTACTTTTTTAGAGTAAGATTATCGTCGTTTTCAATAATAAGTAATTTAAAGGCGCCAAGCTTATTTCAATAAGTCGGACTGTGTGTTCTGGTAGAAACATCTTTACCCTAACTTTTATGTCTAGGTTTAAGTACCAGTAAACCCAATATCTATTTTCTTTACAGTTAAATTTGAAAATTTTGACATTTCTTTTGTTTTGTTTATTACACTTATTAGTAAAAACTTATTAATAAAATATCAAATGATTACATTTTTATTATAAAAAAAAAAAAACTATTTTAATATTTTTCAAAATTATGCCGCACATTTGTTGTAATGGCTCGCGCATCCTTTGAATTTTTCGCGCATGTAACTTCTCGTCTTAAAGGAAACATTGCATATAATACTCATTATTTTTTTAGTATTTATCATATAAAAACAATGCCTGATTAATATTTATTCCACATTATGTTCGAATTTAAATTCAACGTAGAGATACAGTGTGTTTCAAAAATTTTGTTTGAATAATATCACACGGTGTGTGCAGTACAATTAGCAGGATACGTATGATGTCGGTGGGCAGTGCCTGTATATGCGAAACCGCAAAAAAGCCTCATCTTGAAATTAAGGCAATTATTTTTCTTGTAGTGATTATTTTATGATATAATTTCATGTCTGAGGTCACCGTGGGACTTGCCGACGCCATCTTACAATTCTGACCACGTAGTAAAGCTGTTTTCAAAAAACTACGTAACTCCAAAACTACAACTTTATTAAAGATCACAACGAAATAAGGCACTCTCATGAACATAACTTAAAATAAAAAGTGAGCATTTAAAATGCATTACATATTTTTTAATCAAATCCATCTTCGATTCGTCTCTTTTATTATAATTGCATTTTATTATTACTGTAGACGCTGTCTTTAATGAGAAGTTATTTTATTCGTACATATTAAATCATTCGACTTACATGAGACGATACCTTATATTTTAATAAAATCATTTGACTAAAAACACCATGTTTTGAAATTTTATCTGTCTCAATCCCTCGTAAAAAATGTTTTTATTTTGATGTATATTTTAAAAAAATCATTAAATTTCTAAACAATTTTTGGTGAAGGAAGTGTGATTTTATATCAATGGTTTGAGACGAAATTTCGATAGGCTTCTTTTTGTTCGATCAGTACTAGTTCAAAATCGTCTTGGACAAATCAACTAAGAAATATGTTTCTTTCTACTTACGCTTCTACTGAAAAAAAAAACTAAATTGTATTTCTTATAACACAAAATGTGGCAATATAAGATTTAGAACAAAATAAAGAAAATCGTTACATCAAAACACATTTTACTGATATATATTTTGTATTTTTGAAACAAGTATTTATGTTAAAATAATACTTAATCATTTTTAAATGCACATACATAATTGTACAGCTTAAATATACTCAACAAACAGCAAAAACTAATTATTAATAAGAATTGATTATCTGCTCGGTTGAGACAATGAACGTTAAGGTCAGTCATTATAACAAACTAGACAAATATTTAAACAAAGTTATCTCTTTGTGCGTCCGAAATAGGGTGACTAAATCAATACAATAATTTTGCGACACAAACATTACTCGTTTCGTATAATTTCTTCTAATTACTCTACTGTTTCATTATAGCTATTTTACTACACTAGATAAGGACTAATTTAGTTATTAAGTACAGTACTGATCGACATAAGTCAGTGGTATTTTACGTACACCTTCAAGCCACTGATTGATAGTTTGGAATAAGACATAGGATATCAAATGTTTACTGATAAATTTGTTATTTTACTAACTTTTCTACATTTTTGACACGTGTTTCACCTCTTTGAGAAGCATCTTAGACCTACATTAGAGTTACTCAAGTCTTAGGTCAAATTTAATGTCATCCGAATAAAAAATAAATTGTACAAAATTACCGTCGTATCCATCAAATATATTGATAAATATTGTTTAACCAAATTCTGGTCCAAATACAGAAATGTTCATTATAGAGATTTTTATATTCAATAAAGTGAACTCAAAAATGAAGCACGGCTGGTCACCCTTCATAAGTATTTACTTCCAGCGTTTTGTTTGATATAACAACAATAATAATTATAAAAATCATTAATCATGGTCCGTTGACATACAATGCTGACTAATTAAAGACGCTAATGATGTAATCTTTCTTAAAATCGTAATATTAAAAAAAATACAAACAATGCTACAATGAATCACGGCATATTTAGCTAAATTAGCTAGGTTTTTTAATACGTCAAAAGACTAAAATATTTTCCTGGCATCATTATGTACTTAATCAAACTTTAAATAATATAACTTTTCAAGATTTTTTCGACTTACATATACTCGGTATTTAATTATATAATTTATTTAAACATTGTATTAAATTAACTAAAGGTATTGTACTAATCTGTAAATATAAATACAATATAAAGATTTCTATATATAGTTAACCGTTAATTATCTATTGTATTTGATGTGCAATCAGGAGAGTGATGTAGGGCACATTTTCGGCTCATTTACTTCAATAATTATTTCATATTAAATTTCACAATTATTCAATATTTTTTAACGTTACAATTCTCTCCTCATAATTTCGGAGTAAAGAACATTATTTATAAACAAATATGTGTGCAAATGTTAAGGAATGAACTGGTAACTATTTTCCAAGTTATAATTATTGAAAGATTAATATAAATACAGTAAAACCCCCATTTACACTACAGTCGGGACCGTGTAATTGGGAGTGTGAATCTCATACAAAATAAGGGATTTGGTTTTTTTCCGCGGAAAACGCAAAACTAAGATTTCCCTTAGTTTTGCAAAAAAAAAAAAAAATGGACGAAATATTTAGTTTTTGTAGTAGTAAATATCCCGTACACAGACAGACGCCCAGCTATACGTGTATAACCTGGCACGTGTTGAATACACAGACGCTAGCCAACAGTTGACTGTATGCGCGGCATAGACGACCGTCTCTTAGTAACGACAATGTAATACGACCGTGCAATTGGGGGATTTGCGGCGAATATTTCAAGCTAGCGCGTAATTCGGGGTAGTGTAATTGGGGGTTCCAATGTATTTGTATTTCGTAAAACAAAACTAAATAGGAGTAGAAATTTAATTGTATTCTGTTTGTATATGGTGAGGAAAATCGGAGTGTAGGAAACAGTACTTTAAAGGGTGTAGCTCATGCTATATGAACCCGTGCTATAGGAATAAAGTATTTCAGTAAAACTATACAGCGCAGTCATGGATACATCTCCATTCAGTTGGAGAGAAATCACTCCAGTCAACCAAAATCTTCAGTTATAAATAATCTAATCTAAAATCAATTTCTTTAATTACACGTGCGCTTCTAGGAGTCTGGTTACAGGTCATAGCTGAAAGAAGACGGATGTGAAGAGTTTACAATAGTAGTAAATCTTTTTCTGAACAGTCTTAATGTGACTCATCCCATTTTGTGTCAAGAATTTCATTCATACCTCTGCCTTGGCAACGTCATCATCAACACTCGTAACGTTAGCATAACCTTTAAAAAAATCATTTTTAAACCAGTTTTAAAACCTGTATTCATTCGATACCTACCTACCGCGACGAGTTAGCATAAAGATATTATATTATTTCAAAAAAATAACATTGAATAGATTAGGAGTGGTTTTCTTACTAAACTGTGTTCTAGGAATAACAATAATTTAGAATAAAGTATATAGCATAGAAAGAAGAAATTTTGTTCAATTTTATATCACTTTTTTAAAACTACAACTTTAGCAAATATTATAATTATTTTAACATTTATTACATGTTGGAATAATATTTTAGCTTATTACAGTAAATTAGCAGGTTTATAAGTTCACCTGCATGTAAATATTTATAAATATAAAATCCATATAATATATGTTTCATCAAATTTTCTTAGGATAGATTCAATTAATGGAAAAAAAATACTTTTATTTTTAAATCTTTATAATATGAATAAAACAAAAACATCCTTATAAGAATATTTATAAAAAAAATGTTAAAATAGGAAGGATTTTAATCAAATAAATATCAAAATTAAACAATCGAATATCAATGAATCGAAGTTTTTGTTTTGGTATTTTTATATTTGATATTCGTTTTTTAATTATTTTAATTGTAATCAAAACAATATTTACAGATTTAAGTAAATCAATTCAATTTTAGAAAATTCAAAAAGAATCCAGTGTTCTCTGTACGTATCGTGCATTGTCAGGGCCGGCGCCACCATACAGGCGAAATAGGCAACCGCCTAGGGCGCAAATAATTATGGGGCGCATATGTGGAATATTGTTATTTTTTTATATGCTCTAACAATAATAAATAATGTGTAGTACATTTTTTTGTTTGAATTTGTTTGTTGTAATATTGTATCTATTTTTATATGATTAAAAAAATAGATGTTGGGCGACTGAGTAACAAACAGTTCATGTAAAAAAATTATGTTGAGATACTTCTATTAGGAGGCCATATGATCCACATTGGGAGCGGTCATGGACATATTAAAAAGTATTTTTAATGGTTCCGATTTTTTTCATTATTTCGAAAAAATGGGACTATTTTTGAAAAAGGGAGCGCGCCAATAACCGTTGCCTAGGGCGCCAAATGACATCGTGCCGGCACTGTGCATTGTATAAATTAATTGATAATTCGAGTTACATAATCCATTGATATTTGTTTATTAAATTCACTAATAAACTAACAAGAAAATGTTGGATTTAGTTACTTTTAGAGTGAATAATAAGCATAATCCACGGTGCATACTATTTGCACTATAAAGTGCTTTATCGAGCTTTCAATATATTCAGGCCAAAAACGGATACATTTCGACCGCTTCTAGCGTCTGATGGCTTTCACAGTAAACATGTCAGTAATGAATTAATTTAGAGCGTGGATTCATTCATATCCAGAGGTTAAATAATTATACTTTAAGATATGAAATAGTTTTTACTATTTTCTCATATAGAACAATTGATATCATCGAGTTAAAAGATCATCTGTCTGAAAATATTTTTTTTCGTAATAAGCGAGGTACTAGTACAAATGTTGATGTATATACAATAATCACTAGTTTGCACAATATGTAAATAAATACCCAGCTCGAAATGATAAATTGGGTTCATAATTATGCAATTTATTTAACCTATTAAGTGCCGCTATTACTGTCATACCGTAAGACGTATTGTATAAAATGTAGCGTTTTCAGCAATTATATTCAAAACCATTATTGCAACCATGAATGCCGGTAATAGCATGAATGTATGAGAACGATGGCCACACAGTCAAATGTGAAATGTTTTACTAGATTCACCGAAAAAGTACACATCAAACCATTTAATTGAGTCTATGAATAATATAAAGTCTTATACATGTATATCACAAAAGTCAGAATCAAAATAAAAAAACTAAGTATAATCAGTTATAATGTACAAAAGTTAAATCCCTTCATATATGTAATACGTATTGAAGTATTTCCCTCGTCGTAATGAGTGTAACATTCATATTTTTTTTTATGGCTTAAATCAGGGGTGGGGAACCTTTCTTTCTCTAAAGGCCGCATTCATTTTTTTGATTCGACATAAGGCCGCAGTAAACATTGACTAGGAAATCTTTGGCTGGAATTTACGAATTTACTTCTCAGATTCTCAGGAATTTACAAAAAAATACAGAAGTTCGCAGGTTCCCCACCCATTGTTTAAATCATAGTTTCGTATATAAATTCGTTCACTGTTGACTCTTGTTGGAGAGGCATATTCGATTATAAAATAAAAGTTTTTTTGTACTAATCCTATCTGTTTCACTTATTGCGATAATATTTCTTACGATGAGCGAAACCGGTCCTGATTTATAAAAAATAATTTGGAGTGAAGACTCCAATGTTTTATTTTTTAATTTTCATATTTTTATTTAATGAAACACTGTTTTATTATTAAAATCACCTTAAATCAACTTTCTTTGTCGGGTCCTATGGAACAGCGGTTAGCGTTGTTGGCTTCCGTGCCAGATCTCACGGGTTCGAGCCCCATTTCAATTAGATTTTTTCGATCGATTTATCGATTTGTGTTCGAAGGCATGGATGTTTGTGATGTCTTAATTTCCCTCCCGTCCTTTCTATCCTTCAATAACTTGGCGTAGCGAGAGCGATTAGTTAGATAGCCAATAGTCCTGTTCAACATTATTTTTCTATCCCTACTACTCTCTTTGGAAATTGAGAGGTTGAGTAACAAACAGTTCTCGTAAAAATAATACTGTTGAGATATCTCTATTAGTAGGTCATATGCTGCACATTGGGAGAATAGAATTATTATTTATTAAATAGAATTATTTATATGTATAAAATATTAAATCGTAGATAGATGGTTATTAAAGTTACTCAACAAGTTTTTTACAGTTGAATCCAAATGATAATTGTTGAAAAATAAAACACGGCTAAAGCTTAATTACTTCAATTTATTACAGTGCGTGACTTTTGTCCAGACTTTGATCGTTAAAAATATAATTATGTATGACACTGGAATTTTGTAATTATTCCATGTTATTATCATTATAGTTTTGAATCATAGTTAACAACATTTTTTTGTATGAACAGGATGTCACATATTTGACTAAATGCTATGCCTTTTTAAAAATACACTCATGTTGACTTTTGATATCATTCACCGTTCTTATAACACGGTTGTCATAACTATAAAATGTTACAGCATTAGTAACTTTTGTTTCGCTTTATGATTTCTCTACTACTTTTGAAATATGTAAAAAATTGGCTAGTTTTGATATATTTTTTATCCATTAATCAAATAATATAAATATTAATATAACCATCTTCTAAATCAGGGTTTCCCAGACTATGTTCCGCTAACACGCACACAACTTAAAAACCATTATTTTTCAATATTTTCAGAAAAATAGCAATTATGATTCCTTGGCTCGGAATCCATTTTCGGTGACAGCAAAACCACTATGCAACGCAAGTGATTATGAAAATTAGTGATTCTGATACGAATGTCATTACATTCTTTCTTGGTCAGTTTATCAAAAGAATCCCCCAATGTGCCATACCATGTTATTATTGTTTTACTTCCGTTTTATACAACCTATATATGCAAAGTAGGATTTCTTTTTTATGTTGCAACGAAGTCAAAGTGTAGGAACAGACTCGAAGCCTTTTAAAAATAATTTTATTAACATATTTTTTGTATTCATACTATTATGCACTATCCAAACTTAAAAATAAGCCGAGTGTTCCGTTAAAATTTTCAGATTTGCAAAGTGTTCTATTGCAGAAATTTTTAGGAAACCCTGATCTAAATAGTGTGCTATATGTTTCAAAATCACGCATTCGTCAAAACGTAAGTATTTGTAATATTTTAACCCAAATTTAAATTGAAGTTTATGCTTACATTATACAACAATAGCTATATCATGTTTTCATAATTTTATAGTAATATCAAATGCTTTCTTTCTTAATAAGGAAAATATGCCCAAATATATGTTTATTATATTTTTAAATCTTACGATCATCAAACCGTATGAATGAAAAAAAAAACAATAATTATTCCTTATTTGAAATACACAATGTGATATCTTATTAAGTTTCAAAACTATTCAATAATTATTAAAATTCAAATATTAACCTCATATTATAAAAAAAAATGGTGACGCAGAATTGATTTTGAATACATTAAAAGTTGTGAAATTTATGAAATACCAACTTGCCACATTCGACACATTATTAATTAAAAATATTAATTTTAAATTAGTCGTGGTTTAAAACAAACGCCTTACGTTTTTATTATTGTTCATGACTAATCGATACATTGTTAATAACTATTTTTATATTTTCTTCGCCTGTTGCGTTACGAAGGCAATGATTAAACGAAAATATTATAATTTTAAATATTTTTCGTAGCAGTGTATATCCAGTGCATTAAATTTCTATATTTAAATCGTTAAAGACAATTAAACACACAGATCTCATGTAATTAATTGAAATATTATTATTTTACATCACTTTTGCTCGATACGAATAACGTGCTTGGCTATAAAGGCGATATAGCAAAGAATGTTTCATTGTGTTGAATTGTTTTTTTAATGTGTTTCGCCTTCATTTAACAGTTATTTTTTAACAATTAATTATTGCGTTAAATTTGAAATGTGAGATTCCAGTTTTTTCGCAATAAAATTTGCATGACGTAATTATCGAAACCTCTTTTCTTAATTTAATCACTTTCTGGTACGCCTACGCATAAAAATAATCTGCCATTTCTATAAATTGATGCCACAATAATAAAATTGCTAAATTAATGTATAATTATTGCCGTGACCTTAATTAAAAACAGAAATTAATACTTTTAAAAACGGTTGTCTTGCAAAAAATCCAATTATCAAAATGTTAATGAGAATAGTTAATAAATAAACAAGCATCTGACATAAACAGTTAAAAATGTTTTAACAATATGTTTTTTATCTTCTTTGATGGCGCTATAGTTCAGTCGATCATTGCGATCCCTCCACCCTCCACCGCCTACTTCAGACGGCCTGATTTTTTGCACGTCTTCTCCGGGTCTTTTGTATTAAATCTGATTAAAATTTCAACATTTTTCTTATACTATCACTTCCGAATGATTTTATATTATAAACATAAAATTAACATTACTTTTATTACTAATTAAAATACCTTATCTGCTCATCTCTCAATGCCACAAACATTTATCATAAATCATGAAAGCTTTCAAGGATAAAATTGAAAAATCACGTCAATGAAAAGTAGATTCAAAATGATATAGAGAAACAATTTATCGTGCTGTTGACATCGACGCCAAGACATTTATTTGTTATATGTACGTTAATTTTTTAACTTAAATCAGTAAATACAGGGAAAGTTCTGACACCGATCATATTTTACAGTCTAAATCTTAATGGTTCTCTCGAGCAATTTATCCACTGTGCCAAATCGATGTATACAAAACTTAATAGATTTATACCTCTCTGGATCAATCAAATTTGTGCCTTTTATTACTACGTAAGTAACATATAAATATAAAATTATTTTCGTTTATATTGATGTGTGGTATATGTGCGTAGCGTTGAAACGGTGGCACTATTGTGATATTGTTTTAAATTAAGTCTCGCTGGAAAAAAGTATTTAAAATAATAAAAACAACTTCGTGTTTAAACTGGCAGGCACTTTCCTAATTTGTCTGGGGCAATGTGTAACGAAGCTATGCAAACAGAACGTGGAGAAGTCAAACAGTGGACAAGTATTTACCGGGATTCGAACCGGGAGATTGATGCGGGGCTGTGTTTACGTTTTGGTCGACTGACTACTTACATGCGAGTTCACACCTCGTTGAGACGTGAGGTGCCACTTATACTCGCCTGCCTAGAAGGTTAATTAAACAAGACTCGTTGCTGGGTTACCTATGTAATATTTTACAATAATTACTAAATCAAACAAACAGTTGGAGTTGGGAAACATTTGAATATTATAATTGGCTTTTTGAAATGATGATTAGCTCTATAAGACGAAGTGTAAAGCATCGTGGAGCTAATAGTTATTACAGATAAACAATTCAATTGCTGAAATTGTTTTATAATTTTGGAAACATCCTAGTTAATGTATGTGTGACTGAATAACACAGCTATTACCAATGCTCACTTTGAAGGTGTTCACTGTTAATACTCGGTGAAAAGCCATTATTTTTTTAAAAAATTCACATATATTTAGTAAACATATGAAATAAATCAAGTATCCTCATTGAAAAGATGTACATCCTGATATAAAACTAATATTTCACAAGACATTCTTTTAAATTATAAACAATACAGAATAAGAAGAAAATAATCAACTTTAAAATCAACAGACTAAAATTCAAAAAAATCTTTCGTGACATTCATTCAATAAATAATTTGACAGTTATAATTATTACTAAAACCAAAATATGCGTGGCCATTATTCTTTTAATAATCCCAATGGGTTTTTCCTCAAATTTATCTATGAGACACTCTTATATTACAGCTACAAATTGGGTCAGGTGCAATAAAGTGACGGACAGCGACAGTTTAATTAAATTTAAAGTTTAATGAAAATGCCAATTTTATTTAATACTACGAGTATTAAAATAATCATTTGTCCCGTGCTTTTTAAAAAATATTAAAATTTGTTATGATATCTACAATATTTTACTACCTAATAGTTAATCGATTTTTCTTTATAGCATATCACTTTAAAAGTGTTCACTGTTAATACTTGAAGAAAAGGCATTATATTTAATAACTTAAACCTCTTGTAATTATTCTACATTAATTATTTAATATGATCAAGATTGGTTTCACTCATGACGAGCATTTTCAACTGAAATCAATCAATCATAATACATTATATTTTTTGCTTAAAACTATAATTATTTCATTTGGAACTGTCATTTATTGCATTAAACATATTTATTTACATGTAATTTCTGATGTATTTAATAACCAAAAATAATGTTTTTCATACAACTTATTACCAAAGTGACCGAACATTTTTTTTGTATCAATTATAATATATTTTGATGAATCGTAAATAATGTACAAATAGACGATTTTTGGTGGTAAATAAAATATTGAAATTATATTACAAGCTCGCGATCTATTGTGTGAAATTATTACAAAAAAAAACAGAATAGATAGGCGAGCTTATATTATATTTAAAATAACTTGACTATGTCTGACGTAAACTTCTAAGCATCTCGCAGAGGCCACTACCGGTTTTACACACTCTTCGTTTTAAATTTTAAAGATCGTCATTCTTTCTTATACATTTTTTGTTATATTATTCTCTCGATAATACCATCTAGCTGCGAACACGTTTTTGTGCATACTTACTTTTTTTTCTAAACGAGATGGCGTCTTGATGATTTTCTAACGATCTAATTAATTAGTGAAACCAGAAAACGGTTTATTCGATTAGAGTTACATTTTTTTTTCATTTATAATATTTTAATAACTTACGGCGTTAGATAATAATGGCAAATGAAACACCATTTGCAGAAGAATGCTTTTATTAATACTTACAATATATATATATATATATATATATATCTACTAAAGTTTTGCTTATAAAATATAAATCCAGGAGATTAATTATTTCTTTAAGTATTGATTAATAAAATTTGCATATTTTAGAATCAATATTCCAATACAAGAGTAATATAAAATCAAATTGAACTTAATATAACGTAAATACTATCTTGTATAATTGATTTAAATATATATTTTTTTATAATTCCCGTGTTGCATAGAATAAGAGAATGATAAAAATAATAAAATATTCTATAATTAATTACACGTACATTTTCTTAAATCAAAACTGATTTCTTATTAAATAATATAAATAATCTGTTGTCCGCAACTTTGATATTTATCTCCCCACAATTTAATTCAGTACAATTACCGCATAATATCGACATTTCGAAATTAGAGCTAATGGTGAACGCTTTGCTGCTATTGGTCCAAATTTGGCGTGGGAATGGAAATTATGTTTCCCGCCGAATAATAATGGCGTCTCCTCGTCAAAGTCATCACGATGATTATTGACTAACGAAATAATTATTATTCAAAATTATTTCGCACGTGCCTTATTTATGGCGACATCTATCCCCGAAATTAATGGAGACGTATAACTGCAGTGGAACTCAAGCTTCGATATCCGGTTCAAAAAAAAATATTCACTAATACTAGCCCGTAATAAATTATTTTCATATCGTTGATAAAATTAGAAAAGATATTTTAATTTTAATAAAAATATCGTTTATTTTATTTATAATTTTAAATTAAATAATTTTCAAAATTATTATAACAGATGTGTCAACTTTTTTGTGTGAATTATACTTTCTGATAACTTTACTACTATAATATTTCAGATCGAAAATAAGATTAATAACACACTTAAAGTTTTTACATTTTTTCAAAAACACCTTTTCACTATTGTCACTTCACATCAAAATAAAGTAACGCTACTCAATCAACTTATATATTCGATTAAAGTATAATCATTATAACTGGCGTACCGTTTATTAATAATGCTTAATAAAATATAATTTGTCAATTTTACGGGCCTATCGATTTACGATATCTGATTTTCAAGCCATTAATATTATAATTTAATTTCGCGATGGTATTTGAGTGAACGTGGGCGTTGGATTGAATGATAATATTTTTTTATTCTTTTCAGTACACGTCCACAAATAAATAATTGCTAATGACATTAGGAAATCAATTTTTCTTTATTCGTTTCGTAAATGACCGGAATATTTTTTTCCAGGCGCCACTGGTATAGAAACTTTATAGATATTACTAAAATATACTATTACTTGAACTTATTTCATTTTTAAAATTCATTCATGTGTATGATGTCAACGTATTTCGGCCTCCAAACCTCGTTTAAATGTATGTAGGCAAATTATAAGATTAACGAAAAATGCACAGCTAAAACAATATTTTAGTTAAATTGTGATAAATAATATCAAACACTCAAAGTTTTGAATAAGTGTACGTTATAAGTATCTTTTGGTTACTAACAACACTTATAGAAAGAGATCAAAAAGTAATTGTATTATTTTACCAATGGTTTCCCTTTTACTAGTCTTACGTAGTTTACAATAAATAAATTTGCAAATGCTCGTGATGATCAAAACCGGTCCAGATCTTAATAAGTACATGTGTTTTTTATACTTTATAAGTATGTATTTATTTTATAGTTAAATATTGTCTGCCTAGAGTGGAAAGCTTTAAGCTTTTAAGCTCCTGGAAATAAATACTACTATTAGAATCTTGAGATTGCACTACGTGTAAAATCAAAACAATAATACATTTTTTGTTTTTTTTTTAATCTAATCGTAAAGTAAATACATTTTTACCCACCCCATCAAAACATTAGTTAAGAGCTTTGCACAATATACCGACAATATTAAATAAAAGCCAACAATTATTGTGTACAAGTGATTGATTAGTACCTTTAAAAATAAAATACTAATATAACTTCTTCGAATAATTGAAAAATAATCTTTGCATCGCGACTATTCAAAAGAACCTCCTACTCACTTTCGGTACGACGTTTTCAATAAGCTTATTTCAGACTTCGAGATTATTCTCAGAACTGAGATCTAATTTCTAATCACTTGTTTAGTTTGACTTGAGAGTGCACGGTAGCCAATGTAGTAAGCAGTAAGTCATTATACATATATATGTCTTCTCTATTATATAGCGGTAGTCTTATAGAAATCATTTCTCGGTATATGGGCTTGTGAAATAATGTACTGTACAAATAAATTGTTCTCGTTGTACGCATTCAACATTTTTTATTTATCAAATTCAGTATCGACATATAAAAGCTAAGATTTTTAACTGCATATTAATAGTAAATTTCCAAATACCATATGTATCATGTTGGTTTACTATATGCTATAGAAACTATCATATATTTTTGTAGTTAAAAAACAAATAATTTGACTATAATATATGAGCTATTAAGAAGTGAAGTGAGTGAACTATCAAAATGGTGAACCTTTTCTATTATACAATCACGTTTTTACTAATTTTTTTTATGCATTAAAAAAATATTTTTGGAAGAAAACACTATGTACTGCAACGCGTATTTAGTAATCTCAAGTTTAATTTAAGACATGTGAAATATTATAACGCATTGAATTCAGTGTTTCCTAAAATATCCTTTTGCCCACTCTTCTTCTCAGTGGCTCATATTATGGTTTTTATTATGACACGTAGGATATGTGTCGTAAAATATCAAAGTGTGATATCTTTATTTAGTTTAAATCGTTCAAATTATGTACATTCACACATGTCTCCACATTGAGAATTACAAAAAAGCTTGACAAGAGTTGAATTGTTCCGGCACATTTTTTTTTAAATATTACTGAAAAATAGTAAAAAAAAGAGTATTAATTGTAATACTTAAAACCAGGATACCAAACTGAAAAAACCGCCGTTCGAATGTTGCGAATATCTCTTGCAAACCGACAAACCATAGTGCACGCACATTTTAATACTTAAACTAATACTATTGAAACCATATTTATAACCGAAATCATTGTTCTGTATTTTAAATAATATCTACTAATGTGTTTTTCTCTTTTGTTACAGGTAAGTTGAGATGAATGACCAGGAAGTCATGAATGGAAAAAAAACTCACATAAAAGACACCAAGCCAAATAGTTCGTCATCGGCGAATAACAGCCCGTGCAATACTTGACGTATGAAAATCACTATTGTCGAACAAAACAAATTATACATTTAAAAGATCGAAACATACGGGCCAGTAACTGTATTATTAAACATTGGCCTAAAAAGATGATACTAAACATTTTTTTTCTCTAGAAAGCTTGACTTTATTAAAAGACAAAACCTGATATGTATTTTATAATATTTTATAAATATCATTTTACAAAAGCTCTTTTATCATTATTCGCTCCCAATGTGAAACGTTAGCCCTCTTAATTGAGATATATCAATAGAAGTATTTTCTACTAGAACCGTTTGTTATTCAGTCGCTCAAAAATAGAAGAAAAGAAGAATAAGGCAGGGCTGTACTAGTTAACTAATCGCATTTGCTACGCCTAACTTGTCAACGATTGGAAATGTGAGACATTGCAAACACCCATGCCTACGAATGGAAATTGATAAATCGATTTTTAAAAAATGCTGTTCATAATGGCACTCGAAACCGTGAGATCCGTCACAGAAGTCAACGACGTTGACCACTGCGCCACATATCTGACAAAGGCTTAAATAATTTAAATCATTTTTTTTTTCGAGAAGACGTTTAGTTTTAATATAGATTTTACATATTAAAAGTTTGTAATATAAAACAAATATTGAATATAAAAATACCTTTTACGAAATATCGTAAAAAAATAGTATTTTATTGGATTTTTTATTACTAAATGGAGTTTGTTTTTCTTGAAATCCGTTAATTTATCGTTTTTTTTAATGGCAACAATAAAATCGAATTTCAAAAGAAATTTAAATTGGCTATTTAGCGGTATTACGAAGAAACTTTACAAAACAAACTATTTTCAATGACATTATAAGTCATTTTGTGCGGTTATGAATTCAAGTTATTTTAGTTATGTAATTTTATTATAGGATTAATGACATAAAAAAAATAACTTAAAAAAATACAAATGAAAAAAGTATAACATTACTAATAAGCGATTTCAAACAAAACGTTCCAATTTACAATACAATAACTTGTTGTCAAAATCAATTTTATAATTCATTGAATATAGATTTCAACATTTAAAAATAAAAAACAATGATAAACCTATTATATACTTTTATGTAACAAAAGTAATAATTCGTCTTAATAAAAAATGTTATATCATCAACGAAATGTACTATGATATTTGTTAATACCAAAAAAAATATATATACAAATAATTTTTGTATTGGCAATCCCATGAGGCACGTACCTGCAATTATGTGAATCCGCGGTCCAATAAAATAAGGTGCTAAATATTACGAAAAAGTAGTTTGTCTAGAGTTCGAGTCCCGAAACATTTTCATGGATGAAAGGTTAGCACGTTTTTATTCTTTTGTTTTATTACTATTATCTAATTTACTTTCCAAATTAACTCACAATAAATAAATGTAATATGGTTAGTTTTTTATAAAGTTTTGGATCTGTAACGTTTATACATCAAAATTAGAGTCAGAATTCTAAATTTAAATTTATGATTCCACTATCAATTCGAAATCACAGTATTCGATTTAGAAATAAGACTGTTCCAAATTTTAAATGTCTGGACTTATTTCCACTTTTCCGAAACACTTACGAAAGAATTTCGAATTTCGAACTAGCATATTTGAACGAGCATTTTTTAAATTAAAACCATGCTTATATTCTTCATTTCAATAATCGAACATTGTTTCAAATATTATGAAGGATAGTTTGAGTGATTCCATTTTCAAAAAAAGATTTCACTGATGTTAAAGATTTGATAACGAATACAAAATCAGACCATAGATATCATAGAGTGTTAGAAGTTTAGTTTCTCTTTATTGAAAAAAATATTGTATGGTGAATCGGTGATGTACTTGCTCACATATAAATATATTATTATATCATAAAAATGAACGTGCCGTAATTACGTAATCACACCGTCATTAAAACCAGCGTTATAGTTATGATTATAATTATAATTACATTCGAATAATAACGATTTTTACGAACGCTATAATAGTAATTTGAGGTTTATTCCTCTGAACCGCAGATAGAGAAATGCCAACATGAGTTGGCACTGCTATAGGCTTGCAAATAAATAAATATCTACCACTTCAATGTATTATTAGAGTATACATATATTCTTTATATTTTATTTTATACAAAAAATACTTTTCTTTGATTAAGTTATTTCAGAATAATTATTTCTTTAACGATAAATATTTCTTAGCTGTCAATTCCGATCAAAAATCAATTAAAAAAAACACATGCAAAATCTTAGATATTTTTTTTAGTATTTTATCTGTTTTTTAAAAATCTTCTTTTTTTACCTGAACAGAATTAAAATAGGTCATGCTAATCAAGCCGTAAATGCTTCCCCCACAAGGAGTGGACAAAAGTATATTAAAATATTATTTTCATTCATTTTTTTTATTTCATATAATAAACTTCTAATTAAGTCATTTAATAAATAAAAATAATGCTTTTATTACAAGCTTCCATCAAAATTTCTTTTTTTAAATAATTATGATTTTATAGATCAAATATAAGGACAAACTATAGTGATTGGCTCGGCCAATAATTATTATGGTGTTAATAAATTTTACAACTAGAGCATAGCATTCATTGCCTTGTAATTGACACTGGAAATAATTATTTTGTCAAATGATTTTATATCGACTTACCTTTATGGCGATTGTTAATTTAAATCTTTAAAAATCGTTTTTTTATTTTATTTATAGTGACTATTGTTGTTCCCATATTGTTATATATAATATGTATACATATATTAAACCACATAGCTCCTAGTTAAGAGCATATGGACTCCTCATGAAGTTTATTTCAACAAAAGTTTTCTACGAGATCTGTTTCTTAATCAGTTAACTTATCTTTCTTTTTATGAAGAAAGTTAAAAATAGAGAAAGAAGGATATGACTAGAACAGGAATAAGCTAGTTTATATTACATACAGCCTTACCTTCGAGCAGCGGTGGGCTGCAAATATCTAAACAAGGAACTCGGTAAATGGTATCCATTTTTTTATCCATGTCCGCTCCCAATGTCGAGCATATGGCCTCCTAATGAAGGTATCTTAATACAAGTTATTTTTCTACGATAACTGCTTGTTGCTTAGTCGCTCAACCTCTTTTACAAAAAGAGTAGTAGGGATAGAATTATAAGGATAAGACAGGACATGTGAATAACTAATAGTAGCGCCCAGTTGAATTGAAGGATCGGAAGAGCGGGAGGCAATCTTAAGACATCACAAACACTCATGCCTTCGAATAGGAAATTTGTAAATCGATTGAAAAAATGCTGTTTCGTACTGGGACTCGAACCTGTGAGATACGACCACGGAAGCCTACGACGCTGAATGAAAAAATGAAGGGACAAGTAATTTTCAAATTTAACCATCTATAGAAATTGCAGTTATGTGACGATTTGATCTAAGACGAATGATTTTCTTATCTTAACAAGGGGCTCGCCGGCCACGCCGAAATTTAACAAGGAGCTCGCACGAACCCCCCCCCCCCCGAGCCCCCTCCAGCCCATCCCTGCCTTCGAGCAGAAATTCAAAAGTCCATTGAAAAACTAATGTATGAATATGTACTGGGACTCGAGTATAAAGCATCGCAACCAAAGCAAATGACGTTTACCACTCAACCACGTTTCCGATAAACACATTGTTATATGGTTATATACCTCATACAATCTCTGTTTAAATTATATCGACGGCGTCAGCTTAGCTTGATTTCACTCTAGCACTATACAAAATCAAAAAAATAGTGGAGGGGGAAGCCGAAATAATTAACGGCACAGTCACGAAATTATTTTATTGCGAGTTCTGTATCAAATTTTTACAATAAAACGTTATAATCATTTTGCCAAAACGTGGTCCAGTCTTCATCAATCGCAGAATCAAAAACGAAACTAAATTGTATCATGAAGTTATGAAAAAAACGGAGTTTTCTTTTTCTTAAATAAGACATCCCTATAGCGTCTGCCTGTGTGGTTAAGGGTCACGGAGGTCACGGGTTCGAATGCCAGTACGGACAGTTTTATTAATTGATTTTTCAATCGATTTATGAATTTCTGTTTGAAGGCATGGATGTATGTAATGTCTTGAATTCCCCCCTCCCACCCGTCCTATCCTATGAACTGGGCGTATCGAGAGCGATAAGCTAACCACTAGTCCTGTCCTAGCCCTATCCTTATATTCTTACTCTCTTTGGAAAAAGAGAGGTTGGGCAACTGAGTAAAAAGCAGTAGAAACACTGTTCTGTTGAGATAAATTCCATTAGGAGTCGATATGCTCCACATTGGGAGCGGACATGGTAAAAAAAATAGCGTGATAAGCTTGTAGCTAACAATCAAACCTAGTTATACTTTGAATTTACGTGTAAATATTACGTAAACTAATCTCACAATATTGTGAATCATTGATCACTTTAAGGTGTCAACACTTAGTGGAATGGCATTATATTAAAAATAATAAACATTTTTAGTACTTTTTCAACATAAAATTTATTGGATCAGGACCGGTTTCACTCACCGCGAGCATTATCAACTGATAAGAAAAATATATAAATAGCACTTTCGTAATAAAATTTCATTTTATATTTAAAAAGCAAAATAACTTTTACTATTTAAAAGAGACAATGACACATGAAAAATCATTTTTTTAACTGGAATGATTATCTTTTGTATTGTATATATATACATCCATATATAATGACAGCCGAAAACAATTTTTTATTTATTTTAATAATAATATGCCCGTATATAACACACAATATTTCGGTACCTAGGCATTTACTTTTGTATTTTTTAATTTGACCTCTATAATCTAAATTATTTTGACGAATGCATATATTTTTTTCTGTCAAAATAATTTGCATTGTTATTCTGTGAATTTACACAAATTTACGTCAGCTTGACTTTTATTAATAGGAAATTAATAGCCGAAAAAAAATCAAATCAAACAAAATTATCTATTCATTTTTTTTCAGTTATTAAATTACATCGCATACGTATATTTCTTGTTAACAACAATTGTTATTGTCAAAAAAACAAAATAAAATTTTATTTATTATTTGTTGGATGAAATATTCATTTTTAGTAATTTACATATTGACATCACAAAAATTATAATTGATGCCGTCGAGTGATTAATTTAAATATTTTTAGATGGCGTACGAGGAAAATTATAATTATTGTAATTGATTTTTATTTGTTGAAAAAAAATATATATATAAAGATACTAATCAACAAAGCATTAAGAGGCACACCTTTAAATTTAATGATTTTTTGCTCCAAACAATATACGAAGGAATGTATTTATTTTTTATTTAAGTAATTAAACTTTGGAATGTCTGATTTTTTTACACAAACCTATTGTACAACAAAACGAACCGTGACACTTGTTTTTTCAAATCTTTGTATTATATATTATCTGAATTAGTTTTCTTTTATGTAAATACTTAGTTTTTTTAACAGAAAAATATATTTCTACTTAAAATACGTATTTCAAACATTGACTGTTATTCTTAAACTGGCACTTAATTTACATAATAGGTTACGTATTTTAATCGGTTGCACGTAAGTAATATCGACTTTATAAACTATCATATACAGTGGAACCCCCAATTACACTACCCCGAATTACGCGCTGGCTTTAAATATTCGCCGCAAATCCCCCAATTGCTCGGTCGCATTCCATTGTCGTTACTAAGAGACAGTCGTCTGTACCGCGCATACATTCAAATGTTGGCTAGCGTATGTGTATTAAATACGTGCCAGGTTATAATCGCAAAGCTGGGCGTCTGTCTGTGTGCGGGATATTTACTACTACAAAAACTAAATATTTCGTCCATATTTTTTTCTTAGTTTTGCGTTTTTCGCGGAAAAAAACCAAATCCTTAATTTTGTATGAGATTCACACCCCCAATTACACTACCCCCAATTACACGGTCCCGACTATAGTGTAAATGGGGGTTTTACTGTACATGAAAAAACTGTTCGTACTGGGACTTGAACCCGTAAAATCCGTTACGCAAGCCAACGACGTTGACGACAGAGCCACGAACCCGGCAATATTAAAAGTTTCCTATTATATTACAAAAAAAAATATTTCATGTCCTCTGTAAAAAAAACATTCCCGAAATGATCTGAATAGGATAATAATTAATTCAAATTAAGTACCAAGTTATCTTCTAAGTATTCTAATACTACTTAAATGTTGTGGGAATCTAAAAATTATGTATCTGATTTGTACTTTTTCATAGAGACAAATGCTTTTTTCCGGGTTCAGAGCTATCTCATGGTTTTTAACGCAACGACACAATGTGAAATAATTTCTGAAAATACAATACATTACAATAATATTTGACAAAAAGAAATAAAAAACGAAATCACTGCGTGTAATTTCCAGAACAAAAACGATTATTATTTTCATTATTCATAAAGCCCGGTGTCGACAATTAAAACGTCATTAGTCTTAGCCCATTCCAAGCGGTGGGCCGCTTAATGAATGTTCACTCGAGCGTGATGTTTGTCTATTTAATTACCCCCGCATTAATAATTAACCATGGCCGGATCCGAAAGGCATTTTTTACTTCGTGAATACGGAAAACTGACTTGGAACAACATGCTCTCAAAAGATTTCCAAATGTCGCCCTTTTGTAATTTTTAACAAATTACAAATGAAGCTTATTTCGTTTATCCATGTCCGCTCAAAATGTAAAGCACATGGCATCCTCATGGAAGTATCTTAACAGAACTTTTTCTACGATAACTGTTTGTTACTCAATCACTCAACCTTTTTTTCATAGAAAGTAGGACAGGATTAGTGGCTAACTAATCGATCGCCCTACGCCCAGTTATTGAAGGATCGGAAGGGTGGAAGGATTTTATTTAGACATCACAAACGCCCATGCCTCTGAATAGAAATCGATCGAAAAGATGCTGTTCGTACTGGAACTCGAACCCGTATGATCCGGTACTGAAGCAAACAACGCTTACTGCTTGATTTTAATACTGCTACCCGACTTATTTTAATACTGCTTTCAAACTTTCGTTTTATAATCTTTGAGATTATTATGATTTCAAGCCAAGCGCAGTGTTGGAATAGTTAATGTTTGCATAAATACCCAATCCGTATTTTTTCACGATTTTGAAATTCAATCAAATGTAATAGAATGTGTCTTTTTTTGCACGCCTATTTTACAAGGAACATATCCACCGTGTCAAAAAAATAATCGCATATATATTTAATGTGTAACTACGAAAAAGGAACGCAGAGACATTAACTAACATCCATTTTTATCGCCCATCATCCTCAACTAAGAATTAATACAAGCTGAAGAGTATTTTCTAGCAATAAATGCTCACTCACCCAATGAAACCAGCCCTGATAATATCGATGTTTTAATGCGAAATGGTGTATATTCAATTTTGATGGTTGGAAAATATCGTTTTTTTAATAACTTTTAGTATCATAAATATTGGTGAAATGAGAATATATTATTGTGTATGATAATGTATTTTATTGATTCTTAGCACTAAGCCATAGCTATTATAAAAATTGTGTAATATGAAGAACCAACTGTTTCATTTTTATTCTAATGAACATAATTATTTTATTCCAACAACATTTGATAATTATCACAAATCAGTTTACTGTTTAAGCTCCTGTGAATATTTTAAAAAGTCATGGTACCCTAACAAAAAATTATAAATAAGTAGGTAACTTCACATAAAAAGTTCTAGATCCATGAGTTGTTTGATTGTTTGAAACAAGACGGAGGTAGGCTCGTGACTCACATTCAGTGTTAATTCTTATTCAAATACGACGTCAGGCCGAGTCGATTTACTAATTTACACGCTCGAATTAACGCCTTGATGACATTCCCCGCCTCGGGGGCGATTGGAATGCACTCTTAAATCTTCAAAAATATTATACCCGTCATTTATGAATAGAATGCTTCATTTTAAATTACGACTACTCATTAATCATTATTATAAATGCCCGTTTACATAAGTCTTAAATTAAAGAACATAATATTTAAATCAATGTTTTCAGCATAACTATTTGGAATATTTTATTAATATCAGGCAAACTTAACGATTTTGAATTTAAGAAAAACCATGTTTCTCTATAATCGTAAAATTATTAATATCCTATATTTTATCAAATATTTATTTTGTCCTATTGGTTGTTTTTTTAAATGATAACACGACGCTGTGGCAGCTACCATCAACACGGTAGAATTTTGAATTGGAATCTAGAGGATGTCTATAAAGGTTTCGTGCACCTTATTCACTGGTAGAATGAATGTTTTAAATTAGGTTGCAGAACTAATTATCCCTTTCTCAAAATAAATATTACTATTTGTATAATCAAGGAAAAGGATGATAACTTTCTAAATTTTCTTTGTTAAGAAATAAAAACTACATCATGGATATACATTTTCTCGTTTAATTAAAACAGCAGAGTTGTTTTCCAAGACAGGCGTTATTTCCATTTTGGTTCGCAGCGCCATTGAAAGACATGCAAAAAACATGCAACTCCATAGTAATAAACATAACCACGTACTAAGTACTACTACAATACTGAATAAATAAGAATTTTAATTGAATATTTACTATATAAAATCATAAAAATAGTGACCTCACTTCTCAAAATCCATGTATGATACAACCAGTTTGTATTATACCACACCTACAAAATTTCACGCATTCCCTATGTTGATTATTTTTTGTATAATATTGTCATTATTCAATGACTATCTTGGTAAATCATACCCTTTTCGCGTGAACTACATTTATTTATCTATCACAATTATTCAATTTCTGGTTCTTGAAAACTCGTTGTTTATTGGTTTCCTTGGATATTCGAAAACAAATTTTGTATTTACACTATATATATTTTTTTTAATATATAGCTTATTTTAATTAATTGAAAAAACAACAAGCAGAATGTAATAAATACACAATTATCTGAAAACTATACAATATTATTCAATCCTAGTTGTTATCAACAATACCTTTTATTTAAAATTATGTATTCTTGCCGACACAAAATAAAGAAATAAATGCATAGTACACTTTCACAACTATTTGATAATCTATCAAATCGTGTACGCATTTTATAAAAAATATTAAGTTTTTATAATATAGACTTGTAAAAATTGTTGGACTATTATATGATGTATAATTCAGATATACTGAAAGGCATTTCGTTTTAAATCTATAAGTGAAATCAATTTATATCTCTAATTGTCAAATAATAATTGATTTGTTTATTAATCAATACTTCAGTGTAAATGGACCCTTACTTTTATAAAGTAAACGTTAAAGTATACCTACGTGAGATTATTTAAAAAGAGAACACAATTTTAATACATACTTCATTACGTAGAGTTCTCCTCGTACAGGTTGTCACGGGCTGTTGTATTTTCCCGTGAAATCTAAAAAAACGTCTTATAAATCTACTTTTTGTACTGTGCGCGGCTTGTTTTATTTCTCAATCGACTGTCCTGCTTCGAGGGCCAAAAAAATCGAACCATGAAGGTCCGTTCGTAAGGACCTGCGAGCATTCCCTTTGACATTCCACTGCGCCGGCGCAGGAATGCCGACATGTTGATGCGCACAAGTCGTCGTATGAGTCCATCAATATCTAGCACCAATCTTCGGCATTTCACAAAGACATCAAATAGACTCAGTATTCATTGTACTACTTTAGTATCGTAATCTAACGTTTTTAGTAAATTCGTCTAATATTTATTTTTATATCATCTTCGCATTATTTTTTTCTTGAATGCTACATATCTCTCTCCAAATATTTTTAACTTCAAAGCCATAAAACCAAAAGAAATAAGACATGTAATTTTTATTCCTTAACGATTAAATTAAGATAAGCTTAATTTATTTCATTTACTAATTGCCTGTGTGATCGAGTGGTCAACGTCGTTGGCTTCGGTAACGGAGGTCCCGGGTTCGAATCCCGGTACAGACAGTTTTATAATTTGATTTTTAAATCGATTTATGAATTTCTCTTCGAAGGCATGGATGTATGTGATGTCTTGAATTCCCCCCTTCCACCTATCTTATCCTATGAACGGGGCGTATCGAAAGCGATTAGCTAACCACTAGTCCTGTCTTAGCCCTATTCTTCTATTCCTACTCTCTTTAGTAAAAGAGATGTTGAGCAACTGAGTAACAAGCAGTTCTCGTAGAAACACATCTGTTGAGATAAACTCCATTTGGAGTATAATGCTCCACATTGGTTGCGGACATGTTTTTAAAAAAAAAACTAATTGAAACTACTCATAAGTTTTGCTTACATTATATTTAAAATAAAACACAATGCTCCTTTGTACTTATTTCCACTTTTAAGAAAAAAGAATATTGTGTTTTTTTTAGTATCGATTTTCATTATGATTAAACGTATACAGATATGTATATGTTTTAAGATAATTCATATGAAAGCTCGTGAAACAAAAACGGCAATTTTTACTATTTTTAAATGGTGTCAAATCAATTTGAATGTTTATATGTATAGATAAAACGTCGTGTTTGCTATACAGAACTATGTAAACTGTGGTTTTTATTACTAGCTAAATTTTAATTCTTCGACAACTTACATGGTAATGCTGTATTTTTAAAAAAAATTGATTTACTATTTTATGCGGAAGTGCCAGATCTACATACAATATAACGTATCTTCGTTTCGAGAGCCTTTAAATATTTTTATTTTATATTGAATGTGTGAACCTGGTGACGAATGTATTGCAACGGAATGCTTTTAAATTCCAGCTAAATGGTTACAGGATCAGGAATGCATCTCCGACCCCTATTGTGTTTGTATGATCGCACCTTCACCGATTCTTAGATCATGGCGACCCCAGACAGTTTGTCTGGAAAATACTACATTGTAATCTTTGGTCATCGCTAAGTATCACGATGGCAAACCGTAAAAAAATAAAATAGCAATTAAGAACCGACATATAAACAGCGCCCGCCAATGCGAGACTGACACGTGTTTTTTCGTATCGAGAACACTCTTAGAATAAATAATAATCGTTTTAATTATCCGACTTATTCATTAAAAAAAACAATTCCATTTCGTTAGTGTAATTTTGACAACCTTCCGTTAACAAACTACATTTAATGAAATCGCGTATGAATTGTATCGGTAGATGACAAAATTTAAATTCTTTATGTTCAAAAGAGAATCATCTATTATTTTATTTATTCCTTATTAAATGGGAGCTATTTATCGATTGACTCACAACTAGTCCTTGATTTACATTAAATTATAAAGACATTATTTATTTTCTGAAAAAAAACTGTTGCATTATAGCGAATGAAATTTACTTACTGCCTTAGGTCGCCCACATTGGTAATAAATATATTATACAAATATTGTAAATAAAACACGACTATTTTTTTACATCATAGATTATCATGTTTTATTCTATACATAAACCCTTTTATGTAGAATTTTATATTATTTATTCGTTTGTATTTACATAACAACAATATTAAGTTATATTTTTTTATTAGTGGTGATCTTATCCATTGTTTAAAATCACATAACGTTTGAATAAATAATCCATAAATCAGTTGAAAATTTCTACTGCGTTTTATTTATGATTATTTTTCCGTTCGAGATTGTTTTTGAAATGAATACATTTTCAAAATTTCTTAATCCAATATCCATTATTCATATTGGCATCGGCTCAAAGATGGAAGATAGAAATATTCTATTCAACAAATTATTTGTTTTTATTGATGAATGAAATTGAACAATAACTCATCTTTTGGAATAACTTTCACATATCTCCATTTACTTGAGTCAAGTCACACACTTTTTATAATTCATTTAAACATATTTACGAACATATGTTAGAACATACCATCTCTATACAAACAGTAAAAAAATCAACATTTTAAATATCATATAAATCCAAAAAGTGCTAAGGTCGAGAATTGACAGACTTTCCAACCTCGTTTATTTCAGTAATAAAAATAAAACGTACGTATTTTTAAAGTATTTAATCAACATTATACCCACCACCGCCTGCTACGGCTTAACACTCTTCTTAATGGGTGTATTCTGCAGCCGGGAAATGTTATTTATGTTCAAAATCTTTCCAGAGATACCTCGAGGAGAAATTGATTAAGACTTATATTAAATTAATTAAAAAAACAGCTTTAATTATTTGGATCCATTTCTGCGTACTATAAAAGAACTTCGTTATTTCATCGATACAACCAATTTTATTGTGCGCTTACATATAATATTAGTATTCATGTCGCTATGAAACATTCTTTGCAAACAGTTTTTAGATTAAATCATGTTATGATAAAAATAAACAATCAAAAAATTGTAATTGTTTTTTTAGATAAACACGCTTGGTGTATTAAAGGCAATAACTTTAAGCGATTCAATGATTTTTATTGTTACTTTCGTATACCGCCCGTATAGATCGCGCAGTCTTAAAATAGAATTCTTCGCCACGTTTACGTCTGCAAGTAACTGGATTACAAAAAGTGTTAAATCTACACCACTTGCCCAATGCACAGCGTATACGTGTAGCAAATGTTTGGCTACATTTCCCGCGGCGTTTTCGAGAGATGATTCAAATTTAGAACAATGACCATTGTGATATTTTATGAAGACGTATCTGGTTATACGCATGCATATATTTTTATTAATAATACCTAGTACACACCTGTTCAGTTTTTTTCAGATTTAGATTTAAGATAATACCCGACAATCGAAAGTCATCGACAATATTATTTATTTTCTATGTTACCATGCGACGCTTGACATCGAGCAAGTACCGATTTTTATACGTATGTAGATAAATTTAATTTGAATAATGTATTTTTCTTTTTTTCTAAATGAAAGGTTCAGATAGTATTTCCACAGCCAAAAACTTATTTCAATTTCAATTGATGATTTTTAAACCAACTCCTTTACCAGTGTGGAATATATTTCCTGGTAGATTTTATAAAACAATATACATTTTAAAAGTATTTTTAGTTTAACATTACTTTGAAATAAAACTTTGTAAATTAAAAAAGCCAGGCTTGAGAGTGCTTTCTAAAAATACTTAAGAAATATATTTATTAAAATCCATTCATGGTACATCTTTCACCAATTTCAAACGAGCCGGGTTTGTAAATCATTGCCTCGTTTGCTTATACGAAAACTGGTTGTAAATCAGTCGTTCAATCTGAAACTAATGAGAAGTTATTGTCATTAAGATAGTCCTTATTATTTTGGTGTATCGTTCTATTTTTGCACCGTTTTTAGTGTCGGATATTTGAATGATTGTTATTATCATGCAATTATTTTATAAACATTGTTTTTAAGTGTGCTTTCAAGGACCAACGCTTAGCTCCTAGCAAGACTTTAATTTTGAAATAATATATAAAGTATTATTGATTTCTTACAAACTTTTATGAAACATGCATCATTTTTTATTTTTATGTAAGATTGGTCTTGAATGTGTTGTAATATATTATACAAGGTGTTTATAGTATTTTTTACTAAGGTATAAGATTGTATCAATTGATTTTTCCCACACCACACGTAGCTCCTTACTGCTCCTAGTAAGGGGGGAAAATAAAGCAAAGTAAATAATCAAGAAAGGCATGTAGCAGAGAAAATCACTTACACTTGTTGGACGCGTGCGAGTTTGGGGTAACTAGGGGTTGAAGAAAATGGGTCAGCATGTCTTTTGGGTACTCGAATTTTTCGGTTGTAACTTGTTTGTAAGGTCACTGTTGTCTCTCACTAAGGATCTCAATTTTCATCAAAAGCTTTTGACATTTCGACAAAACTATCCAATATCGTGTTACTCGTGTTAATTCACGTTCGAGTTTATAAAAACAGGAGAAATATTTTTTTGGAACTTTGACGCAAGAAAAACCTCTTTTAGTCAGTTTTGAATTTTGTGATAAAATATTATAACATTTTGACATATCGCTACTTTAAAGCAATAGTGCGATAAATCAAAATATTTAATTCGAGATAATTGAACTTTAAGGTTGGTCTTGTACTTTTCAAATAGTTAATTATATTTTTTTTATTTTTTATTACGGTTTATGATAAAACATTCGACTAATCTTGCTGATGCTTTGAAGTAACATGACACTATCAATAATTGTAAAAATAAGATTTTTCTTTTAAAAATTCATTATAATGGTATAACTTTCAGTAATCGATTGGGCATACTTATTTTAAAATCGACTTTTTTTATTTTATTTCACTGTTGTTTTATGGTTGCGATATTAAACGTAGATAATTTCAATTGACCGGCATCAATCCGCAGACTATCTGTTATGGAGCACTGGTCCTGCGGCCTTTTGGCTACCCTGGTGCGGCCTTCTGGCCAATTCTGTTATTCTGTATTTTTTTGTAAATTCGTAAATTCCGGCCAAAGATTCTCTAGTCAATGTTTACTGCGGCTTTATGTCGAATCAGAAAAATGAATGCGGCCTTTAGAGAATAAAAAGGTTCCCCACCCTTGCACTGGTCTACAGTATTTACATTTATTATGACACTTTTAACTACAACCACTTATTTTAATATTTATGAGATTTAAAGTAAAAACACTCGAAACATTTACAAAATTATGTCACCTGTTTTCGGTTTTTTTTGAGAAGCATTCTCAGATTAGATGTGCTCTAAAAAATATATCAAATCATTATTACTGAATACGCAATCATTTCATCGAATGATTACAAGGCAAAATATATATATATATATATGTATATACATACATTTTTAAATGTAAGTTATGCCAGTGTCGTTTTTTACGTATTTAGATATTATTTCCCACTATTAATCGCTGCGCTCAGACATATAGCATTATAAAAAATTAAAACAATTAATTACTATGCCGCACCTGGCTGGTTTTGTACAGGTGTGACGCTAAAAATATTTTATGTAGAATTCATCACGATCAAAAAACAATATCTAAATGCTAAAAAGTAGACATGAAAAAAATGAATCGAACGTGTGGCATATTGTCCTGGATTGGTATGTTTATACTACAGGCCCGAATCAAAATAACGCAATCAACTTCTTGAATTTTTAATCTTTTTATTTGTTTCTTATTTTTTATGTTGGTGAGTTGAATTTGGGATACGACTTAAGATCAATGACGTCTTAAAATCGCTGTCAAAAATTTAATTTCCGTGATAATACCAAGTAATTACTAGTATCAGACATTGAAAATGGGTCTCACGAGCGTAGATAGAAATCACGGAGACAATAATAGTATTAAATAACTGCACATTGCCTACGCTCTTATTGGTGAAAAATATTTTATACTATGGAAAGACGCAAACATTAATATCTCAATATTTGATTGAATATGTATGAAATGTTGTTTGTGTTACTATAAATAATTTATTAAATGAAATATGTATTAACTTTTTAAATTAACAAATTTAATACTTAATATTTTTTGATAGATAAGTAATTAAAATGTTTAGTACTAGTATTCTTCTAGATTTTTATTGAAGCACATGGTTGATTTTTTAGTAGAACTCTTCTTTTTATTACACTTCTCCTACAGTGTTAAAAAATACTTTCAATATGTTGCTGGCCTTTTAGAAACAAAGTGAAAAACATGTTTTTTTTTTTAAATTTACATATTGGGTTCTTACCGTCCATCAAAGGGCGGGAGGTAAGTGTTAAAACATGTTTTCATTTGGTTCTTTAAGGGCAAGCAACATATCGGAAGTATTCTTTTGCACCGTAGAGGAAGTGTTAATGGTTCAATAAAATACAGTTTTACATTTACATTTAGCCAATCGTCATCGATTTCAAGAATGGGTAAAGTGTTTATGCTTGAACGCATCACAAGTACATATGTAATGGGATTGTAAGTTAATCAACGCGTATATTTATAAAATAAAATCTATAAACCACGGTATCTGGAATAACGCGGTAAACGTCTCAACTTATTTTAATATTGGGCGATATTGCTGTTCTGCCGATTCGGCTCTGTCAATAAAATCTTCAGCATAGTGCTCGTAGTCCACTTACACACAGAAAGATGCTCTCGCCGATGAATTGTAAAGTGGATCGATGTGGGCGTGCGGCTTAACTAATTGTGACGTGTTATCCGCTTGAATCTGAGCAACAGGCCCGCGGGCCAGCATGCTGAAAACAATCGAGAGGTGGATGCCTTTATCGGGCGATAAACATCTTGGGTGTCTCCTGGACCCCACGTTGATCGAGGTTTATAAAGAGAGTATGAATTCCAGCCTGTTGGATGAGATGTCGAATTCCTAAGTCTATAGAAAGCGAAATCAAAACAATTTTCACCGCTTGTATGACATTTATTAATTGCTTCACTTTTCCTGTCTTCAATGTTTCTCCGGAAACATTTATGACAAACATATCCAAGTGAGAATGACTGTTGGGTTTTTGTATTACTCGGTTACGGAGACACGGTTTGAATCCTAAAATGTTTTCTTATAAACATCGATTTTAAGTTGTGTAAACAAACACATGAATGTGTGTTACTATAAACATTACCATCCTACCAAATAGAGACGTTGAGAGATTTCTTACCTCGTATAACTTTCCTAAGCAGCCTAAAAAGAGATGATAGCCGGTGAATGTGCAGCTTATTACGTAGATATACTCCATTAGGCGTCTAAATGGTTAAAAAAACATTATTAAATCTAATATTTAAAAAATAGTTAATTAGTAAACAACATATTTAATGGTAAACATTGTAATGTGTGTACAGTTATTAACAAACATTGTTGATTACACGTTATAATAAATAAAATATATGGCATTCGTTCAAAACAAGACTTCTTTTATTGTAGGAGACAAAATAAAAAATCACTTATTAACCGTTTCGCTGCCACCGTGCCGAGATTCCATCTCAGCGTGTCACGTCGTGTAATCCGGACACGTCAAAGTACGCGCCGGCCACTCGCAGTCCAGTATCACCAGATAACGGAACAATGAGCCCTTAATTGTGGCCACAGGGGATCAACATCCCCTCGGTGCTGAGGAGGGTGCTCTTTGAACAACAACACGGCTCGAGCAGATGGTTTAGGGGTGATTTTCGACACGGAAAAGCGCGTGAATTGAAGGACAGGGTGCGTTTTAGGTATAAACAGTGTTTCGTTGACGTGTTGGGTACTTTTAACAACAAAAAATGTATTTTTACTAATCTTTGGATCAAAAGTAAATTTAAAATGTTAAGCCTTTCGTCAAATTATGTCATTAAAAAAGGAGTGGTTGTTATTTTACTGTAAGTTATCAATGAAATAATCTAAAATACGACTGATAATAATTCAGTTGCACAAATACACAAGACATACATTTTTACATGAAATTTCATGTTTAAAGAAAATATCTCAAAAATACGTATTTATGAAGACTGGTTGTCAGCGCATACTGGTCTCATTTTTTCAAGCTATCTTCCAAAAAACTTTTGCGATATTGTAGTGATTTTTTGTTTATTTTGTCCATGGTAGATAAAATTATATGAAATTCTGATGATAGTGATCAAGATAACCGACGTAATAAAATCGCACACACCCTCCTATCAGATTGCATCTAGCAGTGGATGGACGACCGGCAATAAAAATGTAAAACAGCACATATCAATCCTCATTAAATCAGCCGCATTTATTAATTTATTAATATGAAAATTGAGAGAAAGATTTACGTGGTGCGGTTTACGAATGCACCGGTCTATATTCTATTCAGCAAAACTGAACGATAGCGATTTCAAAACATTTTGTAAAATCAATTGTAATACAATGAAAAATATAAATGATATCATTCTAATGTTTTTATTCAAAAATTGTTTTTATCAGGTTGATTTTTTGCCTGACAGTAACAGTAGAAAAAAAATATTGTTTGAGCAAAACATTTATTGGCTATGTTATCTTTGGTGGGATGTTTTTCGCTGTAATTAGAATTCAGCAATTTTTCGTCGTTTTCGTCTGGGCTGCAATCTGGTTTTAACTAAATTACGTGGACGTACTA